>SJYV01039425.1:52868-110636 GCA_006410875.1 Neotragus pygmaeus | reverse complement strand
AAAAAAACATATAGCATAGACTTTTGAGAACTATATGAGCAGTGCCTGAACATTGGCGGGTAAAGAATCCATTTCTTGAGAAAGGGACATTTGAAACAATCCACAGGGTGAATGACTAACCTGCTCCACAAATATTAGAAATCATGACTGTCTCTGCTCGAAGGCAAAAGATAAAAACAAAAGACTCTCAGCCTTCAGGCTTTCTGGTCTAGGGCATATAATCTTTAGGGATGTCCATCTGTGTGTTTTTCTTTGCACAGAAACTATCTTGCCACTTTGTGATATCCTCTATTACTTTCTAGTTATTTTTATTTTAAACAAATTACCTCTTTCTCTTCCTGTGCTCTGGCTCTATCCAGGTAGTTCTCCTTCCCCTTTTAAAAAATAATTATAGCTGCCTACCTTTGTTATTTTAGCTTTTCTTATTAATCCAATAATCATGCAGCCTACCTCTCTGCAGGGATCTCTCTATTAACTTTTAAGAAAGACTAAAACATTAGATCATAAATAAAAGATCCATGGGAAGAGTTCATTCCCTCGAAAGAAGAATCTAGAAGCCTCCTTTTCCCCAGTGAGCACTGCATGAATTGCTCTTAAATATCAAAATGATCTTTATTAGCCAGATTTGGATAATTCCAAAATTAGTTTGTTAAGAAAGATTGAGTAATTATTTAAAAGTCAGTCCTTCAGTAACTCAGGAACCTTTGGGAAGAATAAGACTAAATCCCAAAGCAGTTGAAACAATACCACCTTATCTGTAAAACGATTCATAGACTAGATACCTCCCACTTCCTTGTCCTTAAAAAAGGCACAGAAAAGAAAGCAAGGAATACAAAATCAAATTTAGCCCTTTTAATCAGAACTCTACCATTTATTATTTCTCTCAACTCCCTAATTGTTGAATTCTTGGCTTCTTTACATCACAACGTCACAATCTGTCTCCAATTTCCTTGATTTTGACAATCCTTTCTATGTTCTTGAATTTTGATTTCATGTTATAATCTGAATTTGGTTCATCTCTCTGATTTTAGAATATCTACTATTGTACAAACCAGTAAGGAAACTATTTGCTTATCTTCCTCCTCTTACTTCATTAGCTGAGGTTGTAAAATTCAGATCTATAAACTAAAACATATGGTTTCCAACATACTCAAAAACTAGTCACTATGATGGCATAATTGACAAATTTAAGGATAAAAAATATAAAGCATCTAAAACAGTGAACTGATCCAATAATGATCAACTCTAATATGCAGTCCATGAAGAAAGGAAGGAAGGAAGAAAAGAGAAAGGAAGGAAGGAGGAGAGGAGGGGGTAAGGGCAGGAAGGAAGGAAAGAAAAGGAAATAGACTTGGAAGCTGCCTGTACATTTTTAGCATTTTAATTCTAATTTGTCTCTAGTATTTGAATACTCGTTGCATACAGATCATCCTAAGTGCTTTACCCCTTTAACTTGAGAAATAAGGCCGAAGTTACTTTCAAAATGTTTTTTCAAGAGAGAGGTGAAAAATCCCCGTAATCTCTGATTCAGACACCAAATCTTTGGTGTCGTCACTGAATCTATATAATTCTCCAATGTTGGGAATGAATTAAACCCAAGATAGACAAAAGAAATTGGTCTCTGAATAACAAAAGCACTTCATTTGTTTTTTTACTCCCTCAACAACAAATATGTAACAAGAATCAACAATACAATATGCTTTTACATAAAGCACCAAAAAGAAAACATCAGGCTAGTGAGGTCTGCAAATACAAATTGGGCCCTTTATGCAGCCCAAGAGTATTCATGTACTCTAGTGGTGCCATCTCTCATTCAACTCTCTAACACTGCTGTAGTAAAGTACCAGTCTGTAAACCTCAATAATAATTCTACATCACCTGATGATCCTCTCTTCAACAACACATACAAAGTTAACATCTACAGGATTTCAATCCACCACCGGAAAAATATTCACGTCTGCTAATTCTCAGTACTAAAGCAGGATGACCACCCATCTCCAACTCTATTTTCACCTGCTATAGAGAAACCACCATTTAAAAGTGACTGACCTCCTTTTAAAATCCTTCCTTCTTTAGAGAGCCTCCTTGTTCCACCCCATCTAGGTGACGAATTCTTTAATTATACATCAGAGAAGATGGACTAGACCTAACCAATCCTGGAGGCATAACAAAATCAGCAGAAGTATCTAAGAAAAATAAACTACTATGTTTTTAAAAGACAAAAGGTAAACTTTCTCTGATACTAAATGTTCACTGGAGTATATTTTTTAATGAATAAAAATCCTGTTTTGAAATATAACAAGAGGTGGATCCAAATGTAGAGACTGTGATGAGAAAATTTTGTTGCTGAATATTCACACTGATTTTTAGAAGATACCTATACTTTGCAAAATAAGACCTTTTATAATAGGACGTCTACTATATAAATTTAGTGGATGTTTGAAAGTCATTCCATTTATATGCCATTATATGGCATATATAATAGGTAATAATTTTATTCATTCTTTCATTCAAAAATACAATTTTTTTTTGTATTTTATAAAATACAAATGCCAAGCATTGTGCCTGGGACTTCAGATAAAACAGTAAATAAAACAGACGTGATCTGCCTGCAGATAGCACAGGCAAAGTGAGTATGGGATATAAACTACAATGGATTGGAAACATAAGGATTGATAATGATTCTACAGAAGAGACTAGGAAAGATTAGTACTAGGTATATGGTCATGAGCCACCCAAAGACATCCATATCCACATTCCTAGAACCTGTGACTGTTATGTTTACATGGCAAAAGGAACTTTGCAAAAGAAATTAAGGTCAAGGGTCATAAGATGGGATGATTATTTTGAATAATACCAGTGGGCTGAATCTAATCACATGAGTCCTAAAAAAGTGGAAAACCTTTCCTGGCTATAGTCAGGGAAAGAGATGTGAGGGCAGAAGCAAGGTTAGAGAGATGTGACACTGATGTCTTTGAAGACAGAGGAAGATGGCATTGAGCCAAGGAATATGGGTGATATCCAGAAGCTAGAAAAGGCAAAGTAATGGGTTTTTCCCGACAGTCTCCAGAAAAGAATATATATGCATGTTTAAAATGAAAATATTAGAGCAAACATATATTATCATATGTTTAAGTAGTTGTCTATTTTTTTATAGACCCATCTGGACTCACATACTACTAATTTATTACTCAGTTCAGTTCATTCACTCATTCGTGTCCAACTCTTTGTGACCCCACAGACTGCAGCACGCCAGGCTTTCCTGTCCATCACCACCTCCCAGAGCTTACTCAAACTCATGCCAACCGAGTTGGTGATGCCATCCAACTTATTGAACATACAGCTTCAGTCAAAAATGATTAAGACTTGCTGATCAGTTTAAGGAAGTAAAGTTATTTAGATTCAAACTGATCCCATGAATTGAGCTTGAGAAAAACATAAACTATATTTATTTCACACCGTTGATATGTTCTGGACTCAATAAACTTGCAAAATTTGAAGTCTTGAAGTCACATTCACATAAAAGATCCACAGATCATGATGAGAGTTTACCTTGCTTTAACTTTTCCCGGTTATTTTCATTGCATCTGAATTATTATTAAGCATTTACCCTATCAACATAGCTCAATAACAAAAGCTCCAAACTAATCTGAAAAGCAAGTCAGACCCACCAAATGAAACACAACACTCCTTAAACTAATAAGTTGAAGACTTTGGCATGAGAGTTGTCCTAAAATATTTGAGCAAACTCTGAGAAAGGTTTGAGTTCAGCTAGTTTCAGGAAAGTAGATTCTTTTTCATTACAGCTACTGAAACAGTTATAGAGAAGCATTATTTGTGACAGAAACCTAGAGTAAAAGTAAACCTGAAAATTTGTTCTGATAATATACTCCACAGTGGTTCCTGCTGTTTAATTCCAATGTTCGTTGGCTTGCTCAGGTACTCATATTAGGCCCAAAATTCTGCACTTGTATATAAAAAGGAACTATTATACTGATTTGGGAAGCTTTTTCATAACGTTATAAGTGCAAATTTGTTTATTAATAGGTAGTCCTTATCAATAAACTGTTAATATATCGTACATATAAGTAGGTTTCTAATCCTACATAACTTTAGCTTCTGCTCTCATCTCCATACCAGCATGAGGGCAGCTCACCAGACATAGCCACATACACAGACTAAGTCTTTCATTCCCTGAGGAAAAAAGCACCTTCCTCAACAAATATTTAACCTTATGCCCTAGGAAAAATGAATATATGAGGNAGGCCCAAAATTCTGCACTTGTATATAAAAAGGAACTATTATACTGATTTGGGAAGCTTTTTCATAATGTTATAAGTGCAAATTTGTTTATTAATAGGTAGTCCTTATCAATAAAGTGTTAATATATTGTACATATAAGTAGGTTTCTAATCCTACATAACTTTAGCTTCTGCTCTCATCTCCATACCAGCATGAGAGCAGCTCACCAGACATAGCCACATACACAGACTAAGTCTTTCATTCCCTGAGGAAAAAAGCGCCTTCCTCAACAAATATTTAACCTTATGCTCTAGGAAAAATGAATATATGAGTATTCTTAGATCACCCAAAGAACAAGCTTTCTCACCTCTGTGTACTTCCTTTCCTGCTCTCGTGTTCTCACATTAAACCTCCCTACATTTTCTCCACAGTTATCATGTAAATATAATAAATAAATACAAATTAAATGCTTCAGGCACATTGTCATTTTAATTGTAAAAGTTGAGAAGAAGCAAGCATTAATTCAATTTACCTGTATCCAAATAGTAATTACTGATCACCTACTACCTGAAAGGCACAGTGGTGGGGCCAGAGACACAGCCCGTGCTCTCCTAAAGCTTCTGACCAGTGGAGAAGACAAACAGGTAAACACGGGAATTCCGACAAGAATGAGAGCTGTAAAGGGGAAAGTGCCATGGAGGAGAGCTATTTAATGGGATGTTCGCACTCATTTACCCGAAGGAGAAAAAGGAAACATGAGAAAGAGAAGAAGGAAGAAGAAAGCACCCATCAATCATGAAGAATAGTGCAACTGAATCAATTAAATAGCTGAGAAATATCTGAATTCCTACAATTAAGTCTACCTTTAAAAATGAAAATTAAAATAATTATCTGGACAAACTTAAAAAAAAGCTACTTACCTTTGATCTCAATTATTTGGATGTTATAGATGGAAAAGTCTTTCCACTTCACTTACAGAACTTACCTTTCTTAAACCAAAATATCTAACAGAAAGATATTAGTAACATAAATAAGTTTTGCATATTTGACAAATGGGCCTTGAAACTGAACATCTGATTAAAACCTCATTTTAAAAAAGCAGAAGACAAAAATTTTCATATTTTTGTGCCTAACTTAGCATATTTGATACCTAGAATAGATCCTTTTTAAATGACCTCCCACTCTATATGACAAATTACTTTTCAGTGATAATCATTATTTTCCTGATTGTCTCCTTAACTTTAAAGCAATTGACAATTTCAGAAGAGAAACATTTCAAATTTGTTATTCAAATTGAATAAAATATTTCATGTATGAAATTTTCACTTATCTAAAAAATTATAACCTCCTGCAATTTATACTGCTTCATTCTTAGAATTTTAAAATTAAAATAAAAATTCCAAGTGATCACATGAAGTAACAGAATTAAAGTAATTCTATTTCTAGTTCTTTGTCTTTACAATCACTGGGTTATCCTTGTCCATACTGAATCTGCTGTTTAAATCTATAAAGAATATAATGTTTATTAAAGGCTAATCAAAAAATGTGCTCATTTGAATTATACATACATATATATTATTAAAATTCAACAAATAAACACTGTAATTATTTAGGATTTAGAGAAAAAAAAGAATTTGTGAAAAACATTATCACGGACTTTGAGAATTGTGCAGAACAACTTTTAAATGGCTTTATTATTTTTATAAATTTCCAGAGGTGATGCACCTTCTCAATGATTGCACCCAAGGCAGAATGCTCCCATAACTTCACTCTCTGTATGACAAGTTTTTAACCCAAAGTTGAAGAAAGCTACAAAACCACCACTATTTTTATGTGATATATATGTTTATTATATACAGGAACAGCTTCAGTGGCCTGTCACTGGGCAAAAGGCATCATGTTCAGAATGGGGCCACATGCTTGGATTTTAATGTTTTGAAATTCTTAATAATCTTTGAACTTGCGTATTTAAGTGAAGTCTGATGGGGCAATAAAGCATATATCCTGGACTCACAAGCACTCCTGACTTCCAGTGCTTCAAGGAACAGATCTTCAGCCAACTGTGTCCCAACCCAGCAACTGCTGCCACCCTCCACTCCTGGTGGGGCCTCAGTACAAAGCAGGATGGGTGGGAGTCATGGGTAGGGCTACAAAAGTATGTGAGAGTCTATGTACTCCTGCAAGGATCCCTATGCCCCAGAGAACCGAACATTAAACAGCAAATAGAAATAACCTCTCAGGTCAATCAAGACTGTTAACAAAGGTAAAAGCTTTCATTTTTTTTCCCCTGCTTTTGAACAGGCCTTACATTTTCACTTTGAACTGGGCTCCACAATTATGTGGCCATCCTAGCCTATGTATGTAGGTGAGTATGTGCGTGTGCATGTTTGTATTTGAAGGAATACTTCTATCTATATTTTAAAAAATAAATTTACCTATAATTTTATAATTTATACATAAAATAAACATATATGTAACTTTACCATATTTTATCTACAAAATGAAAATAATAATTTTAATAGTTTATACTTCAAGGGAGAAGGAATTTCAACACAATATTATCTTCTGAGTTTCTTAGAATTGGTGAATTCCCTTTAAAAATCTTTCACTAAAAATGTATTATATGCTAAAAATAGTGATATTCCAGCTTCAGAAACAGGACACGACATTACTAATATGTTCTTATTAACAAAATCTGCTTTGCAACTTTGATTTCTTGACAGGCTAGAGATTTTTGGTCAGGAGCCAAAGTCATCAAATATTAAGAGTATGGAGATACATCAAATGTGTTGAAGTATCCTTAAAACTCACTAACTAATTTTAGCACATTTCAGTTACTCACATAGATTACTTATACTGAACAATCCTAAATCTTCAACATCACATGTAAAAAATGGTATGCTTTGTAACTCATCATTTTCAAAATATACCTTCATAATTCTTCAATTATCCCACTTAAAGCAGATGAACATTATACATTTTTTTCTTTTCTTTACCTCTATTATTTAAGGAGTCAAAATCCATGATATTGAATATATAGCTGACAATGGATTTTCTTATTTTAAAAATGAAACTAAGTAGTCATAGATACTCCTTAGGTGGATGTATATAAATATATATATTAGAATATAGATATATAGATATATAAAGACTACATCATAAATAAATATATATGTGAAACGATACCAAAAGAACCTTGAAACAAATAGTTTTGCATTTGTCTAAATTCAAACATCATTTCTAATATTCCTGAGAGAGAGCTAAGACTGCAAGAAATCTGTGACATTATATCATATTGGAAAAAGGTACACAGCAAGGAAGATCCAGAGCAGCCAAAAATAAATAAAAAAAATTTTTAAATGTCCCGTGATCCCTATAGCATTGACTTTACCCAACACCATCTAAATTTTAACTCTTATTCAACAATGTAATCCTGAGCAACCTGCCCTTTTCTTTGTCTTCTTTTTATCCTTTAAATTAATGGGCAACTGCAGTTTCCTTTCCCCAATCCTGCCTACCTTCTCCAACTAGAATTTAAATCCTGTATCAAGCAAAACAAGCAGATAGAAATAACCTCCTGGTTGAATTCTATCCCCAAGAACTCCTATCTCCTTGCTGTACTCTGGAAGCAGTTTATGCAGAAGCCAACTCAAAAGCTCAATCCATGTAAAATCATGTACTCATTCATAATTTATCACATTTTGTACACCGAAAGAACCTCAGCACATTCCCAATGTATGGGGTCAGGGAAAACCAGTTACCTACATTGTTCATGTACTCTGAAAGCAGGTCCTGGAGAGCCTGGCGAATGGCGTTGCATTCTGCAATAATCCGCTCCCGATGGAAATCTCTTGTGCAAGAAGAGTCGGCCAACAGAGCAGCCCCACTGATAATGGCTTCAAGGCGTTTCTCTAGGGACGGTCTTATTTCCTCCTCAGTCACTGTGAGTGGATCCAAGACAATTAAACTCTAAAGGAAAAACACATTTCAATGGTTAGAACTCCATGATATTCTATTTTTTATTATTATTATGTTTTCACATTTAGAATGCATACCTGATGAGAAAGAGAATCGTGTTTTTACTGCCTCACCCAGATCACACATCATTCTATAAAGCAATTATTCACGTAACAAAAATCGTGAAATTATGAGCACTGGTTCTAGTGTCAGTCAAATCTGTATTCAAATCTTGCCCTTCCCACTCATCAATGGTGTGAGTTCACTCAGGTGTCTTATGCACTGTAAGCCTCACCCTCCTGATCTGTAAAACTGGAATACTAACATTGTTTACCTCATAAAACTGCTATAAGAATTATATGAATGCTTAATATAGTGACTGGCACATATTAACTGTTCTTTACAATGCATTTTCATATAGCACTTCATTGTTTACAAAATGTTTTCACCTGTATTATCTCATCTTGACTATAAAGAGGTAGGCAGCAAAGATATCGTTAACCACACATTTCAATCAATGGTGAAAGAGGCTGAGACTGTCTTACCCAAGGTCATTAAGCTAATAAATGGTGAAGTTCAAGCAAGTATTCAGGTCTTATAATACCTAATTCAATAGTGTCTTCATTATGCCTCACTGCAAATCAACACTTTGATTAGCCTTTAACACAAACATATCAAAGAGAATTCTGAATTTTAATTATTCATTTTGAAAGTAAAATTTCATCTTCCTATTGGTTACAGCTTCCAGCCATTTCCCACCACTGAAAGCTGACATGGTATTTTTAAGGTTTCCATTAGATATGTCTTCAGGAAATAGAAGCCAAGATAATCTACAGACTTTGAAGAAAGGGTGGAAAATATGAGGCTCTATGGGTCCTTTATTAAAATACATCAAGAAAGGAAACTTTTCAAGGTTTGGGCATGATGTGATAATTAGAGAAAGAATATCAAATAAAAGCTCTCTATAGACGCTTTAACATAAAATGAAATCATATAGTGATCTTCAAATTATGTGTGTATGTGTGAGTCTTGACACACAAAAACACACTAAAAATCATTGATCTTCAGAGTGTGCAGTCTTATATATATATATAGAGAGAGAGAGAGAGAAAGAGAGGTATTGTGTGTGTATATTATGTATAGGTATAATCTCACATTGATGATTGCACTATATCATATTATGATAAACAATCTAGGGATCAAAATATCCAGGATAAAAATTTTAAAGCTATAGCTCCAGACCAAGATAGGAAGAGAAAATCATTATGGAGAGAAAATATAGCTTTGAAACAATTACACAAAAAGAGAAAATAGTGCTGTGTAATGTTCATATATTATATGATATAATTTAAAATATAAACTAGAAAAAGATCTTATAGAAAATTGGTTAAATATCTTAAATTTATCTCCTCTGTCTTTGAGGAAAATTTCTACTTCTCCCTCTCTCTGTCCCACTCTCTCTTCCCCTGCTACTGCTGCTGCTAAGTCACTTCTGTCGTGTCCGACTCTGTGTGACCCCATAGATGGCAGCCCACCAGGCTCCCCTGTCCCTGGGATTCTCCAGGAAAGAACACTGGAGTGGGTTGCCATTTTCTTCTCCAATGCATGAAAGTGAAAAGTGAAAGGAAAGTCGTTCATGCATGCATGGACTGCAGCCTACCAAGCTCCTCCGTCTATGGGATTTGCCAGGCAAGAGTACTGGATTGGGGTGCCATCGCCTTCTCCGTTTCTTCCCCTAACCACCATTTATCTGTGCTCTGATCTCAAGCCCTCTTCATTTGTTCCTTTCTTGCGTTTTGAGTTCATCTTAAGAGCCTCGTATGTACCAGATAGTAGGAATTGGTAACAAAATGGAAAACATCCCTGCCCTCTTCACAGGGCTCATAGCCTAGAGATACTGACAAATATTAACCAAATAATCACACAAATATAGAATTACAATGTGACTGTGTCATTGCTGTTATTTATTCAATCACCAAATCATATCCAATCTGAAATGAAAGAATTGAAAGTTAAGAATTAATTGACCAGGCATACCTCTGGGCAATTTGGTGTGTAATCAAGATAATTAAAGGCAAAGCAGATAGAAGTTCCAGAGAACTCACTGGATTCTAAGGGAGGGTTTTGGATTTCGACAGAACAATGGAATTGAAACTTTTGAGGAAATCTTATACAGATCTTATTTTATCAAATCAACTTAAACAAGTTATCTGGGTTATAATCATGTGAAACTTAAAGCAAGAGGCAAAATACTCTGAAACCTGAAAACAAACCAAAGTTAAGAGACAGATTCTATCTCTAGAATAATATAGTTAAAGCATCCAATTTGAACTTAAAAGGACACAGTGAAAGTGAAATCGCTCAGTCGTGTCCAACTCTTTCCGACCCCATGGATTCGACCCCCTACCAGGCTTCTCCATCCATGGGATTTTTCAGGCAAGAATAGGAAACAGAAAACTACCTAAAAGGCCAAGAATTGTGTAATCAGAAACAGAATATATGCTGGGCTAATCTATATAATAGTATTATAGAAAAATCAGATCCTGTAAAAAAAATGATCAAATTGTAAAATCATATGCACATTCACAATCACATGTACATTCACAGGTATTTTAAAATTTTAAAGATGTATATGAGCCTGGACTGACAGTGTGGCAACCAACCCAATTTAGAATGCACTAAATCTTTTACTGGAGTAGATGTAGTTTAAATCGTCATTGCTAATCTTTTTTTTTTTTTTCTCTTGTACCCTAAAGCCTATCTTTCAGGAAAGAACAAATAATGTAAGGGTTATTTTATTCAATATGAGTTATGGTGAAAGAAAACCCTTTGGCCTTGAGGAACACAGAAATGTTAACATTTGAGAAGATTGAGATGATGGCTTTCATGTATTTGGAAGTGAACAATGTGAGGTGAATCTGTACAAAATGAGTTGGAAAGATTGCCAGAATATATTGCAGAATAAAAAAATTTCAGAGTAATATGTGCAGTGCATATATATTAGAAAAAAACAAGCACATTATAACACTGGATATTTTCTCTGAGTATGTATAAGTATATCGGAGGCTAGGAAAAAGTTTAAGTGCCATGACAATTGCTATCTCTGAAAAGAAGATTGGAATGGTGGTCAAATTTTTAAATTTTTAAATTATAGCCTAATTGTGTATTACTTCTGAAATTGCAAACTAATTGAAAATAAAACATTGAAAATTTTAAAAGAGGAAATTGCAATTATGAATCAAACAATTATTATTATTTTGGGTTCTAGAAATTAATAAGCTATTTTGGAATCATAACAGAAAGATATAATGTTCCCAGTATTTACCAGAATGAAATATATCGTTGTTGTTTTTTTAATTTTATTTTACTTTACAATACTGTATTGGTTTTGGCATACATTGACATGAATCTGCCACGGGTGTATACGAGCTCCCAATCCTGAACTCCCCTCCCACCTCACACCCCACATCATCTCTTGGGATCATCCCCGTGCACCAGCCCCAAGCATCCTGTATCCTGTATCAAACATAGACCGGCGCTTCGTGTCTTACATGTTAGTATACATGTTTTTATATCAACTTGAAGGATTTTAATTTTCCTATGTTGTTTTATCATTTCAAATATGTTTAGTTAATATATGTCTTTTAAAAAATAAAGACATGTGACCTCAAAGTACCAGGGCACTCTTTTTCAGTGAGCTTAGAAGTCAGAACACTCTGAGTGTGAATCTTGCTCTTTCACCCACATTGAGAAAGTGACTTAAATTGCCTAAGACTTTATTTCATTCATGTAGAGTGGGGAAAATAAAACCTGTGCCTTTCATATAAGATTTTATGCAGTGTAGCTTTGTAACTATTTTTAGAACTGGTGGGATAGGTCCCATCTCCATTTCCTTGTTACTTATTTTTACCTTTATATGCACTACCGTCTATGCCAGATGATCAGCACATAGAGTACTACAAAGAAAGCTGCACTTGCTAAAACAGAAATCTCTGTATATTATACAGATGTGTACCATATAGTCATTCATTCTACTATAAATATTTATTAATCATCTAATATAGTTCAGATTCTAAGCAAGACTTTGGTCATGCCTTGCCAGGACATGTAGGAAGTTATATTAAAAAAAAAATTCTTAAACAAGCTAAAGCATAAAACCAATAAGCTTGGAAAAAGTTTTCTGTGTTTTAATAAACATGATGTAATAAACCCTATTCATCACTCAAACAGTCTATATTCTGATGAGATAGATGTGATTTACATTCAAAACACTAAAAGTCTTACACCTATTCTCCAAAGTGAAATTGCCTATCAAAGAGATGTGGCTATGATTATAATCAAGTATCAACATTCTTCACAAAATCACATGCAGTGCTTCAAGTTGAGAGCAGCAGAAGTAATAACCACAAAGCATAAATAATGTTTCCCAAGCAACTATATTATCAGTCTTCAGAGTGAGTGATAAAAACGGAACAAAATTTCTGCTTAAGACTATCAGCAGAATATGCTACTGAGAGAACTCACAGGCTCTCCTTTGTCTGGTATATCCCTTACTGGGATGTGTTTCCACTTAAACAACCTAGAGAATGGAAACTTCAGATATAAAAAAATGTAAAAAGGCAAAATGTGAAAAATAAACTATAAATTAGCAAGATTATCAATAAATATGATTAGTAAATTATTAGTGTAAATTACAAAGTTTACTACATATTCATTTATATGAAATCAAAATGTATATAACTCATATTCTATTGTATATTAGTTACAACAGAAGTGTATTTTAGAAAGTCATTCAATATGCTTATTAAACAAATTAGATGTATACATACTACCTTAAATTTTTTTCTCTAAATTATAGGTGAAAACCACTTAAACAGCCCAATGAGTACTATGATGATGGCTTTACCAGTGTAGCGTAGTTGCTCAGTCGTGTCCGACTCTTTGCGACCCCACAGACTGTAGCCTACCGGGCTTCTCTGTCCATGGAATTTTCCAGGCAATAGTACTGGAGTGGATTGCCATTTCCTTCTCCCAGAACACCAATAAAAATTTTCAGTTATCTACTTAATTTCACCTGAGGTAGTAACCTCTTCTAGACATATTTCTGTCGAGAGTTCAACAATTCAATCCATGCATTGCACCACATCATGGATTGTTTGCTTCAGGTTTTATCTGGTTATATCCATAATAAAATAAACCTTCAAAGATTCTTTTATTTTCAAAATCTCTGTTTAAAAGAATTTTAACATAAGCACTTCCATGTTGTTTTCATTATAACACCGAATATGATATTGAATAAATCAGTATATATTCTTAACAGCATATTGCTGACTAAGGCAATATATTTCACCGAAGAAACAGGTAAGTTTGTTATTGTCTATTTGGAAATATGTGTTTACATGTTTGTTTTATCTCTGTTCATAGTCTGTTTTCAAGCCATGTGTAAAGAGAAGGTACTAATAATATATAAGCAATGATGATTACCTTATTCTTCTACACTGAACATACATATAATACAGATAATTTTTATACACAATAATGTCACTAAGCATATAACATGCTCCAAAATTTTCAAGTAGTGTTCATTCTTAACTGTCTCAGTAATATCATGTGTGTCGTATCTTCTTTGTCCAAATTGACTGAAAATCTAACAATACAAACCGGTAAAACTTAAACAAATATTTGAACAGCTCTTGCTTTGTGCAAGGTTCATGCCAGTTGTTATGTCTGTGGAGTTCTCCCAAAAAGCAATTTCATCGACAAAGGAGAGAAAAAGTACAGAGGGGACAACTGGAAAAAATAAGTAATCCCATTTGTGCTCTATTTCTATTTGCTTCCACCTTCCACTTCTGTCTATAATTATGTCCTTTGGGAGAAATAACAGGTTAAGTACAAGTTCTGGATTCATGAGTGGTTGTACGTAGTAGAACATAGAAAAATGAGCAGCCAGTGGGGCACAGTCATACTGAGTAATTATAAAATTCTAAAAGTCATGTCTGCCGTAATATCCCTTTTAAAAAGAGGAATAAGAACGTGGGACTAACAGAGAAAGTAGCATTGGCATATATACAGTACCAGGTGTAAAACGGACAGCTGGTGAGAAGTTGTGATATAACACAGAGAGCTCAGCCTGGCGCTCTGTGATGACCTAGAGGGGTTGGGCAGCAGGAGGGGAGGGAGGCTCAAGAGGGAAGTGACATATGTATGATTATGGCTGATTTGTGTGGTTGTATGGCAGCAACCAACACAACATTGTAACGCAATTTTTCTCCAATTAAAAAATAAATTGAAAAGAGAAAGTGAAGTAAAAGAAGCAGCTTACTATAAGCTCTTGTGCCATGCACATTGGCAGTAATGAAACCAACCAGCTACTGAGTTTAATTATTCAGCATGACACTTAGATGATAAGAGAATGATTACAAAACTCCTTAACAATTCAGCCCCCAAATTCAGCCTTCACTATTATAGAACACTTTCAAAGGTTGCTGGTTTTTCTATTATCATAAATGTTAGGTGTCTAATATGTCCCTCTCTGAATATTACAATATTCTCATAGCTTTGGTAAACAGATGCAGAACAACATTAAAAATAAAATTTAATGTTAAAAGAATACATCTACAAAACCAAACTATTATTCAGTTGAGTGAGTAAGTGTAAGTCGCTCAGTCGTGGCTGACTCTTTGCGATCCCATGGACTATACAGTCCATGGAATTCTCCAGACCAGAATACTGGAGTGGGTAGCCTTTCCTTCCCACAGGGAATCTTCCCAATCAAGGGATTGAAACCAGGTCTCCCACTTTGCAGGTGGATTCCTTACCAGCTAAGCCACAAGATAATGATTTTACGCAGTGTGATATGTATGCTGTTGACTCGTTGGAAAAGACTCTGATGCTGGGAGGGATTGGGGGTAGGAGAAGGGGACAACAGAGGATGAGATGGCTGGATGGCATCACTGACTCAATGGACATGAGTTTGAGTGAACTCCGGGAGTTGGTGATGAACGGGGAGGCCTGGCATGCTGCAATTCATGGGGTCTCAAAGAGTCGGACACGACTGAGTGACTGAACTGAACTGAACTGAAAAAGCATAAAGTTCAGTTCATTTCAGTCGCTCAGTCATGTCCGACTCTTTGCAACCCTATGGACTACAGCACGCCAGGCCTCCCTGTCCACTGCCAACTCCCAGAGTTTACTCGAACTCATGTCCATTGAATTGGTGAGGACATCCAGCTATCTCATCCTCTGTTGTCCCCTTCTCCTCCTGACTTCAATCCTCCCCAATATCAGGGTCTTTTCAAATGAGTTAGTTCTTCATATTAGGTGGCCAAAGTATTGGAGTTTCAGCTTCAGCATCAGTCCTTCCAATGAATATTCAGGACTGATCTCCTTTAGGATAAACTGGTTGGATCTCCTTGCAGTCCAAGGGACTCTCAAGANCGCCAGGCCTCCCTGTCCACTGCCAACTCCCAGAGTTTACTCGAACTCATGTCCATTGAATTGGTGAGGACATCCAGCTATCTCATCCTCTGTTGTCCCCTTCTCCTCCTGACTTCAATCCTCCCCAATATCAGGGTCTTTTCAAATGAGTTAGTTCTTCATATTAGGTGGCCAAAGTATTGGAGTTTCAGCTTCAGCATCAGTCCTTCCAATGAATATTCAGGACTGATCTCCTTTAGGATAAACTGGTTGGATCTCCTTGCAGTCCAAGGGACTCTCAAGAATCTTCTCCAACACCACAGTTCAAAAACATCAATTCTTTGGTGCTCAGTTCTTTGTAGTCCTACTCTCACATCCATACATGAGTACTGGAAAAACCATAGCTTTGATTAGATGGACATTGGTTGGCAAAGTAATACCTCTGCTTTTTAGTATACTGTCTAGGTTTGTTCATAACTTTTCTTCCAAGGAGCAAGGGTCTTTTAATTTCATGGCTGCAGTCACCATCTGCAGTGATTTTGGAGCCCCCCAAAATAAAGTTTTACACTGTTTCCCCATCTATTTGCCATGAAGTAATGGGCCCCAATGCAATGATATTAGTTTTCTGAATATTGAGTTTTAAGCCAACTTTTTACTCTCTTATTTCACTTTCATCAAGAGACTCTTTATTTCTTCTTTGTTTTCTGCCATAAGGGTGGTGTCATCTGCATATCTGAGGTTATTGACATTTCTCCCAGCAATCTTGATTCCAGCTTGTGCTTCAAAGGGCATCAATCTACATACTAAATTTAGTACTGCATAATGCCATGAAGAAAGATTCCATTTGGAAGTTTTTCAGGCTCCATTTGAAAGTTTTCTAGTCAGGTTGCCATAAAACACTAGTTTACCTTTATGAATGCTAAGCAAAATCATGGTGAGGTCTCTTTCTCTCTAAAAGTAATTGAATAGAAGGTCAAAGTCAGTACTTGGAAGGATCACTTTATCTAGAGAGAGACGAGAAGGGTATAAATCAAGACAGCTAATGGGAAAGAAATATCAGGTGTCAATGAAAACTAATTTAGGTAAGAATGAATAGGAATATTTTTCTATAGTCTGGATGGGAAATTACTAAATTTAAAGGGTTTTCAGTATAACTTAATTGTGACTGTATCTGCTCATTTCATATTTGAAGATCTGGCAGGGAAAAACATGTGATGAAATTTCAAAATATCCTCAGTGATTTCATGAGTCAACAGGAAATGTAAACTCTTACAACTGATGAAAAGAGGAGAGCACCCAACAGTTCAAATTGAGGAGACTTTCAAAGTAAGGTGAGGCTACTGCTCCCCGAAAAGAGCACAAAGTTCCTTTAGAGTCAGGATCCTTGGTTGATATCAGCACTGTGACTCTCCCACTCTCTGGCAAACTGTAGTCTGTGTGCTACAGGTAAAGTGACCCCTTCCTCCAAATCCTCTTATACTGAGGATCAGTGAGTGGGGGTCTGCAGCAAGTCAAAACACTCATGTTTTCCCCAGTTCAAGCCACTCTTGCTGTTTCATTACCCCAAAAATGCCCACTGACCATGTATCAGATAGAAAATGACTCTCAGTCTACTGCCCCTTCCTCATTAATATCCCCAAGCCCAAAAGAGAGTCACGTATATACTTTTCATTCACCCTTTCAATGATAACTGTAACATAAACACCATACACACTGCATCTTATTATTACATTTAAGCTCTATACTCAAATTAGAAATATTCAAACTTAGAAATTCCATAGTGTTAGAAAAACGTCAGTAGACTATTCTCACTACCTTCCGTATGATGTGTCACAGTGTGATGTGTCTCATCTGTTTTTCATCAAGATGTCAGTTACTTTCAACTGATGCTTCTTCAGTCTCTGGACCAGTCCCCTGATGGCCAAATCTGTTTACCACAGTGCTGCATCTATCACCAGAATTCCAACTCTACCTCTGGCCTCCCTCTATCTCCACAATGCTGAGTCCATATGCCAGTCCAAAAGTCACATGACTAAGTAATGTAAGAAGAAAAATATAGTCAGACTCATTCTAGGCATTGAGAAGCTGCTATGCCTATCAAACAAGAATAATTGGCCTCTCTCAAAGCAACTACACTCCTTCAGAACTCATGGCCATTGCAGGCTGCTTAACAAATATAACCTCTGGCAGCTGCATGACAAATCGATGCATCTGCACGGGTATACATTTACACAGATTGCTTTTCCATGTGCAGGATATGACACATGCCAGTTGATTGGCTTATAGCAGGCTTGGAGAACAGTCAAAGAGAATGTTGGCAAGCATTTCATGTCTATTCGTTTTTCATTTTTTCCCTTTGCTCTGGGGCTTTTGATCTTTACTTTTTTGGATCCTGCCTACTTAATTATTTATTCAACTTCAAGTGGTCATTTGTTGCTAATAGAGCTAAGATTTTATGAACATATATGTTATACTTAGTTCAAACTGCTTAGATGTCAGTAGTCAACCTAAATTAGCAGAATTCATTTTAGTTACAACTCTATCTTGAATTTCACATGTTAAAAGTGAGCTGGGATCAGGTAATGGGAACTTAGCAAAGTACAAGTTCATCTGAAAGTAGCCAAAGGATTTAGGCAAGAATGGCAACCCACTCCAGTATTCTTGCCTGGAGAATCCCACAGACAGAGGAGGCTGGTAGGCTACAATCCATGGGGTTGCAAAGAGGCGGACACGACTTCACTTTCACTTTCACTTTCATATAGTTGGGTGGCGGTACGGGATTCAAAATGAAAAAATTCAGAGCCCTTTGTTAAAAATGTATTCAGAATTTCAAGACAGCAACTTCAGATGATTAAAACAAATATGGTCAAATTTATTTAGTTTAATAAATAAATTAAAATAAATTTATTTTATTAAAATAAAACTTCCAAACATGGGATCCTGTGTCACTGTGAAGGTTGTACACCCATGAAGACAGCCCCAGATCTATGGAAGAAAACATGAGATATTTTGCCATTTCTTTCAACCATTAAGCTACTTATTATAAAATCTAATATGTTGACAGTATTTTCTTCATAATCTATAGTATTTTCAACAAGTTTCTATTTAGAGTTTACAAAGATTTCTTTTTTCTTTTCAACTGTTCTGAGAGAATAAGCTTTGAAATTCTACTCAAAGCATAAAGTTTAATGAGATTTTGAAGTATAATTGCCTGCCAACTCTCTTGCTTTTCCAAATCCACTATAAATACTAAAACGTGCAAACAAAGCTGGTAAATAATAAATCCATAGCTAACCCAAAATCTTAAACTTAGCAGTGAATACCTGCCACTAACAAAAGCTATAGGTGCCAAAGTCTATGAATAGCATAGCCATTGTACAATGTTCTCTGTAACAAAGCAGCAATCAACATCCTAAAGAGGAAAGCATGGCACTCTATTATGACCCACACCACTAACCAAGTTTTATCAAACTGTGTCCTAAAAACAAAATTTTCCACCCTCCATATTTTTATTCAAGCAAAACCAGATTCCTATAAATTAAAACTGGAACTCACAAGACCAAACACCAATAAAATTATATTTTACTAAATTTTTAAAGATAAGAGCAGATCAGTGACTTAAGTTACTTCACATTTCTTTAATCTCAGTTTATTCTCAGGATATCTCTCAAACATCTATCCATTTTGAGCTTTGTCCAACAGATTGACCATGTTAGAAAATTTGCTACATTTGGCAAAAATAAAGTGACCATAGTCGATCACTTTACATGGTAAATATAACATTCCAAAGACTTTGTGATAATCTGATTACTAATTACATCTATAGCTATATGAAGAGGGAATCATCAACATCTCTGCTAAAATAAAACTAGAGACTAGAAAATCTTCTGGACTTGGAATAATTTTAACTAATACTTGAAAAAATAGTTATGAGAATGTTATTTTTTTCTGTTAACATACCATATTTACATGCATTCAAATGATTCCCCTTCATAAGACTAACTCTAAAAAATATATTTGAATACTCAAAAGCTTTTAATAATTTATTTTTGGCTGTCTCCTCCACTTCATATCAAATCTTCCTTCTCCCAACTCAGTTCATTCCCCCTATTGAGGATATGATGCCACCATTCTTCTAATCATAGATCTGTTTAATATCTAAGCCATCTTGGGCCATTTTCCATTCTCATCCTTTGTAGTCACTACAAATGTCAACTTTTCCTTCTTTATTTATATATATATATATATATCTTCCCTTTCCATTTCAACTGCCCTAGTTTTAATCCTTATTATCTCTTACTCTGAATGTTAAAAAAAATCTTTTGATTCTTTTTGCCTCCAACCATCTAGTCCTAATCTACACACATGTGTTATGTTAGTCACTCAGTTATGTCTGACTCTTTGCGACCCCATTGACTATAGCCCGCCAGGCTCCTCTGTCCATGGAATTCTCCAGGCAAGAATACTGGAGGGGATTGCCATTCCCATCTCCAGGGGATCTTCCTGACCCAGAGATCAAACCCAGGTCTTCTGCATTGCAGGCAGATTCTTTACCATCTGAGCCACCAGGGATCTACACATGACAACTGATTAATCTTCCCACAACATTTGTTTGATTTTCTCCCTTCAGTAATCAAATAATCATTTAATAAATTCCAAATTTCTTAGCTTGATATTTGGTATGATTCCTTAAAATTTAGTTTCCAAGCCAGATTGTCTATCAGTCTCCTGCTATAGACACTATAACATAGTGTTTAGAAGCATGGGCTGGGAATTCCAATTTCATTACTGCAGAAAGGAGCAATATTATCCCTCTTTTTTAAAGAGGAAAATATGAACTTAAGAATGCAATTTCCCCTAGTAGAAAACAAACTTTTATTAAGAGAAAATTTTAAAGCAAATCTCTTAGAACCAAAAGCACTTTTTCTCCCAGATAAGTACTATGAATTGCCTTAATCACTACTATTAAGAAAGCTGAATCTTTAAGCTCTGAAACTAAAGTACATTGATTTACTGATTAATCAAACTGGCATGAGAGTCCCAAATAAGACTAACCTCAATTTTGTTCTAATATTCATCCTTAATGGTATGTTCCTGTGAGAAGTTTTCTGCCAGCCCACGTAAAGATTCTCTTACTGGAAAACTATCTTATTAAAGGATCCCTATATATTTATTTATTATTATATTTATTTACCCAAAGTGTAAATATTTATGTTTATTCAGGCATTGAAGTCTTATTGTTTATAAACAATCATTGTTTACTCTGATGCTTTTATAAAATGAAGTTCCTCAAGAAGATTCCTAAAAATGACTGGTTACAAGTACATTTCTGATAATTTTTAGATTACATCACTAAATTGGCTAAGAAATTATTAAACCCTAATGGAAAACCTAACAACTTCATCCAGATCAACAGGAATTAATTATGTGAGACTGAATGTATTGATAAATATTATTCATAACTTATGACTTTTTCTGTAATACATCAGTTTCACTCTTTATTTTCTACAAAAAGAATACCTCTTACACTACAACCTATAACAAATTGATAAAGTATACTTTTGTAAACAAAGATGAAACATTTCATTTCCCTCTCTACTGAGAGGGTAACAGGCAGGAAGGCCAGGGGTCTCCAAATGGAGGAAATAGCCTGCAAGTGTCAGACATTTTTATCTCTCTTAAGCGGCAGGAGGAAACAAACTAGCAATATTTTTTCCTTATCTATACAAATTTAAAAGGAGGTTTCTCTTAAAATTCTGGGTTGCCATGACACCTGGTTTCACCTGAAGTTAACCAATGCCTTTTTCTTATGGAAATGTTTATCTTAAGCTATTACAGAGTCGGACATGACTGAAGTGATTTAGCAGCAGCAGCAGCAGCAGCATGCTAATGTACTATGCATTTACCCCAAACTCTGTCTTCAAGTTGGTTCCGCCTTTTGGCTCAGAACCTACTTGATAAACCAGTATGTTATACTCAGATATTGTTCCTCTAATCTATGTAAATGAAACTATTTGTATGGTGATCTGCCCTTCTTCAAGATTCACGTTAATCATTTTATGGCCCAAGATAAACCATTTGGTGCCAAGATTATCCCAAAATGCATCTTATGGGTGAGGGTCCTGGTGCCATTCTGAGTTTTGAGACATTCCTTTCTTTCTTTTATTAACAGACTGCTAGAGTGATCAAGCCTCGTCTCTGGCCCCAGATTGAATTCTTCTCCTCCGGGGGCCAAGAATCCCAGCATTGTGATTCACCAACACCCTTTCACTACCTGATCTTTCTAGAACTTGGCTTCTCCAGCTGGCTCACCTGTGAACTTGATGGCTTATTGCAATCAAATTAAAACTAGTTACACGAATCATTGTTTTACTATGTTTTCTCTTGTTATTTTCAAATTATTTGTGCTTTGTACCTCTCTCTGATGGACTTCAGTTCAGTTCAGTTCAGTCGCTCAGTCATGTCTGACTCTTTGCAACACCATGAATTGCAGCACACCAGGCCTCCCTGCCCATCACCAACTCCCAGAGTTCACTCAGACTCACGTCCATTGAGTCAGTGATGCCATCCAGCCATCTCATCCTCTGTCGTCCCCTTCTCCTCCTGCCCCCAATCCCTCCCAGCATCAGAGTCTTTTGCAATGAGTCAACTCTTTGCATGAGATGGCCAAAGTACTGGAGTTTCAGCTTTAACATCATTCCTTCCAAAGAAATCCCAGGGCTGATCTCCTTCAAAATGGACTGGTTGGATCTCATTGCAGTCCAAGGCACTCTCAAGAGCCTTCTCCAACACCACAGTTCAAAAGCATCATTTCTTTGGCACTCAGCTTTCTTTAGAGTCCAACACTTACACCCACACATGACTACTGGAAAAACCAAAGCTGTGACTAGACAGACCTTTGTCCGCAAAGTAATGTCTCTGCTTTTTAATATGCTATCTAAGTTAGTCATAGCTTTTCTTTTAAGGAGTAAGCGTCTTTTAATTTCATGGTTGCCAACATCATCTGCAGTGATTTTGGAACCCAAAAGATAAAGTCTGTCACTGTTTCAATTGTTTCCCCATCTATTTGCCGTGAAGTGATGGAACCGGATGCCATGATCTTAGTTTTCTGAATGCTGAGTTTTAAGCCAACTTTTTCACCCTCATCTTTCACTTTCACCAAGAGGCTCTTTAGTTCTTCTTCACTTTCTGCCAGAAAGGTGGTGTCATCTTTTTTATCTAAGGTTATTGATACTTCTCTCTGCAATCTTGATTCCGGCTTGTGCTTCATTCAGCCTGGTATTTCCTATGATATACTCTGCACATAAGTTAAATAAGCAGGGTGACAATATACAGCCTTGATGTACTCCTTTCTCGATTTGGAACCAGTCTGTTGTTCCAAGTCCAGTTCTAACTGTTGCTTCTTGACCTGCATACAGATTTCTCAGGAAACAGGTAAGGTGGTCTGGTATTCCCATCTCTTGAAGAATTTTCCACAGTTTGTTGTGATCTACACCGTCAAAGTCTTTGACACAGTCAATAAAGAAAAAGTAGATGGTTTTTCTGGAACTCTCTTGCCTTTTCGATGATCCAGTGGATGTTGGCAATTCGATCTCTGGTTCCTCTGCCTTTACTAAATCCAGCTTGAACATCAGGAAGTTCACACATTGTTGAAGCCTGGCTTGGAAAATTTTGAGCATTACTTTGCTAGTGTGTGAGATGACTGCAATTGTGTGGTATTTTGAACATTCTTTGGCTTTGTCTTTCTTTGGGATTGAAATGAAAACTGACCTTACCCGTGGGATTGGCTATGGTCCAGTTTCTGTGCTCATCTTCTGCAAGAACTCCAAAATTACAACTCACTGCTGAATAACCATCAGCAGGAGAATGTTGGATCCCATCAGAAAAAGATACCCACATCTAAGGACAAAGGAGAAGCCCCAGCAGGATGGTAAGAGGGGCTAAATCCCATTTAGAATCAAACCCCATACCCACAAGAGATGCTCAGAGGGCTCAGACAAAACCTTGTACACACCAGGAGATCCCACAGAGACTGAGCCAGACCTGCCTTTGAGTGTTTCGTGTCTCCTGCAGAGTATAGGTCAGCAGTGGCCTGCTGCAGGGGCAGGGGCTCTGCGTGCAGCAGTCCTGGGTGTGGCATAAGCACTCTTGGAGGAGGTCACCAGTAACCCCACCTTAGAGCTGCTGAGCAGATGACCCACAAACTGCAGAACAATTATACTAAATAAATTCTCATACTATTAGGAAAATTCTAGGACCCACAACATATTTCCCAACGTGGGAATCTGGCAAAGGGAGTGAGAAACCCCAGGGAATTTGACATTGGAGGACAGTGGATTTAATTACAGAACTTACACAGGACTGGGGAAAGACTCTTGGAGGGCACAAACAAAACCTGTGTGTACCAGGACCCAGGAGAAAGGAGCAGTGACCCCACAAGAGACTGATCCAGACTTGCCTGTGAGTGTGAAAGAGTCTCCAGTGGAAGTGTGGGTTGGGAGTGGCCTGCTACAAGGTTGGAGGCACTGTGTGCATGAGACCTTTTGAAAGAGGTTGCCATTATCTTCATTACCTCCACCATAGTTTGGTCTCAGAAAATGTAGAGAGGGTAAGTTAAAAATGTAGATTCTTAGATATGTTGGAATTTAAATGACAATCAGTTTACATCAAATAGATATAAATATGGGTCAATGTATATGAAGTCCATGATAACCACAGATCAAAAGCCTACAATATGTGCCATGGTATTGTCACAAAAATGGATTCATAGATCAATGGAACAGAATAGAGAGTCCATAAATAAACCCATGAGCTTGCTAAGTCACTTCAGTCATGTCCATTTCTTTGCTACCCTATGGACTGTAGCCCAGGCAGGCTCCTCTGTCCATGGGATTCTCCAGGCAAGAACACTGGGATGGGTTGCCATGCCCTCCACCAGGGGATCTTCCTGACCCAGGGATGGAACCCGTGTCTCTTACATCACATCTCTTTCATCTCCTGCATTGGCAGGTGAGGTTTTTAACACTAGTGCCACCTGGGAAGCCCAAAGTAAAAAGTACTGCCTCTCAAATATAATGTACCCAGAGAGGAATATGACACCATGAATAAATTTAAGACATTAAGAAAAAATGGGGAAGACTAAAAATTAAATAAATGTACTCAAGATACAAAAGAACAGCAAAATTGGTCTTCCCTGGTGGCTTAGTGGTAAAGAATTCTCCTCCCAATGCAGGAGACATGGGTCCCTGGTCGGGGAAGCTCCCATATACTATGGGGCAACTAAGCCCATGTGCCACAATTACTGAGCCTGTGTTCTAGAGTCCAGGAGCCACTACTACTGAGCCTATGTCTGGAACTATTGAAGCTGGCATGCCATAGAGCCTGTACTCTACAACAACTGCAATGAGAAGCAACTGCAGTGAAAAGCCTGCAACTGCAACTAGAGAAAATCCCACACAGCAACAAAGACCCAGTACAGTAAAAATAATGTTAAAAAAAAAGGCAAAATTAACCTTCAAAAATTAAAAAGTAGAAGTTAATAATGATAAAAGCAGAAATTAACTAAATTTTAAAATAAACAGAAAACTTAATTAACAACAGATATCTTTACAAAGAATTAAGTAGAAAAAGTCAGAATTGTAATATTTAGACTAAAAAAAAATAGATGAAACATGTTGCTAATGTCATTCATTGTTCACTCTTTTCTACTTTGCAGAATTTATTGAAGTTTTCTATTTTGCCTTTGATCTATTTTTGTGTAAGTTCCATGAATATTTGGGCTTCCCTAGAGGCTAAGATGGTAAAGAACCAGCCTGCCAATGCAGGAGATCTGGGTTCAATCCCTGGGTCCTCTGTCCATGGGAATTACCAGGCAAGAAAGCTGGAGTGGGTAATTATTACCTTTTCCAGGTGATCAGCCCAAACCAGGGACTGAATACACATCTCCTGATTGCCAGGTGGATTCTTTACCACTGAGCAACTTGGAAAGCTCAATGAATTAACACTATATAAACATAAACATTGCTCTATTTGGCCTTCTAATAATATACCTTAAAAGTACTTTCCTAAGCTAGAGTTCAACCAACATTAAGTGTGAATTGTCCACTCCTATTACATAGTCTCTTTATTACTTCCCATATTTATTTCCCCCTTCAGTTCAGTTCAGTTCAGTTCAGTCTCTCAGTCGTGTCCAACTCTTTGTGATCCCAAAAATCACAGCATGACAGGCCTCCTTGTCCATCACCAACTCCCGGAGTTTACTCAAGTTCATGTCCATTAAGTCGGTGATGCCATCCATCCATCTCGTCCTCTGTTGTCCCCTTCTCCTCCTGCCCCAAATCCTTCCCAACATCAGAGTCTTTTCCAATGAGTCAACTCTTCACATGAGGTTGCCAAAGTATTGGAGTTTCGGCTTCAACATCAGTCCTTCCAAAGAAATCCCAGGGCTGATCTCCTTTAGAATGGATTGGTTGGATCTCCTTGCAGTCCAAGGGACTCTCAAAAGTCTTCTCCAACAAAACAGTTTAAAAGCATCAATTCTTTGGGACTCAGCTTTCTTCACAGTCCAACTCTCACATCCATTCATGACCACTGGAGAAACCATAGCCTTGACTAGACGGACTTTTGTTGGCAAAGTAATGTCTCTGCTTTTTAATATGCTATCTGCTGCTGCTGCTGCTGCTAAGTCGCTTCAGTCATGTCCAACTCTGTGTGATCCCATGGNAAAGCTATGATCAACCTAGACAGCATATTAAAAAGCAGAGACATTACTTTGCCAACAAAGGTCCATCTAATCAAAGCTATGGTTTTTCCAGTAGTCATGTATGGATGTGAGATTTGGACTGAGTGCCAAAGAATTGATGCTTTTGAACTGTGGTGTTGGAGAAGACTTGAGAGTCTATTGGGTGCCAAAGTGATCAAACAAGTCATTCCTAAAAGAAATGAATCCTGAGTATTCACTGCAAGGACTGATTTTAAAGTTGAAGCTCCAATACTTTGGCCACCTTATGTGAAGAGCTGACTCATTAGAACATACCCTGATACTGGGAAAGACTGAAGGGAGGAGAAGGGGAAGACAGAGGATGAGATGGTTGTATGACATCACTGACTCAATGGACATGAGTTTGAGCAAGTTCAGGGAAATGGTACAGGATAGAGAAACCTGGCATGCTGCAGTCCACAGGGTTGCAAAGAGCCAGGCATGACTGAGCCACTGAAAAACAACAAAGCTAATAAATATTGATTATCAACTGGCTGACATGAAACTCATGATGCAAATACTTCATAGGACTTGTTTTAAAATTGTGCTCTAGATTTCAGGCTTACCTTTTTCAGTTTTTGGGAAATTCAAATAAAATCATAATTGCATCTAGCTACCTAGAAATCATTTCTAAGTTTGATACCACATTCATGGAATCATAAGATTAAATCATTCTCAGTAATATCATGTACAGCATGTATCTAATAGTTCCAAGAGCCCAAGAGCAAGCAAGGTCTAGCAATCATTATTATCTACATATTTTAATTACAAGGTACTCAATCCCTTCCTTTTTTAATCATCATATGTAAGAGATTTTGTTGTCCTCTTCTTGGGTAAATATCCATTAGATGCATTAAAATCTGTCACCATGTTCAAAGGTCAGCTACCCATTATCTTTACAACAAATATTTATTAAACAATTACTATGAGTCTCTCACTGTGCTAAGAAGTGGGGAGTATAAATATTTATAAGATACCATTCATCTACTCAAGAACTCGACACTAATAGGGAAAAATAGGATAAACAAATGTATTAAAAACATATGCAAAAGTATTAAACAAATGTTTTAAACTCAAGATATAATTGAATTTCAACACTGGCCATTATTTGTCACAAAAGCTATTATTTAGAAAGGGCAATTACTGAGGGGAGGTGGTCGTGAGAAACAAGCTTAAGGTACGTCTTCTAATTCTTGTTTCTTTTCAACATAGACAAGTAATGCAACTTGACAGAAGAGTAGTTTGCTTCTTTAAAAAGGACATAATAATTTCTAACCTATTTGCTCCACAAGGCAATTTGGTCCTAATAAGAAATTATGTAAGTAAACATGCTTAATAGTGCTAGTATTAAGCCAGTACCTAGAACAATGCCTCATACAGACTAGACTTAACAAATATTTATTAAATTAAATGAGCACCTTGTAACATAAGCTATTCTCAGATGTATCATCCTATTGTAATATATTTTATTAAATTTTAAGAACTACTTCATAGACAAGAATATGAGTGAATAATAATAATAAAGCATCCATGAAACAATGCAGCTTATGAAAATGAACTGTGCCCAGTGACTATAAAGCTCCTGATGTAGCTATGCACTCTCTCCACCCACTCCATTTTTACATTTTGCATTAAATATTTTCTCCTTTTTATAACTTATCATATATGCCTGTACCACTCTATACATATAAGTAGATAGATATATGGTTTCATTTTGCATGTCTCAACCTTTATATAAATGGAAACATTTTGCATGGATTCTTACACGGCTTGCTCTTTGTTAGGTAAAGCTTTATGATGAGGTATTCATTCATGTTAATATCTGTAGAGCTTCCCCTGTGACTCAGCTGGCAAAAAATCTACCTGCAATGCAGGAGACCTGGGTTCAATCCCTGGGTTGGGAAGATCCCCTGGAAAAGGGAAAGGCTACTCACTCCAGTATTCTGGCCTGAAGAATTCCATGGACTATGCAGCCCAATGGGGTCTCAAAGAGTCGGACACAACTGAGTGACTTTCACTTTCACTTTCTTTTCATGATAATATGCACCGCTATAACTTATTCATTATACTCACACTTCTAATTTTAAGAGAAATAGTTTTAATGACTCAAATATAAGTGTAAAGTTCACTATAGAACAGTCTTTTGGACTCTGTGGGAGAGGGAGAGGGTGGGATGATTTGGGGGAATGGCATGGAAACATGTATAATATCATATAAGAAATGAATCACCAGTCCAGGTTCGATACAGGATCCTTGGGGCTGGTGCACTGGGATGACTCAGAGGGATGGTACAGGGAGGAAGGTGGGGGAGTAGGGAGGTGGGAGGGGGGTTCAGGATGGGGAACATGTGTATGCCCGTGGTGGATTCATGTTGATGTGTGGCAGAACCAATACAATATTGTAAAGTAATTAGCTTCCAGTTAAAATAAATATATTTAAATTTAAAAAAATTAATAGGAACCCTTTATTAAGTAAAGTTTACTTCTCTTTCTAACTAGCTAGAAGTTTCAAATAAACTATACTGAATTTTAATTCCATAGGCACTTTATTTTTTTCTCTTTTCTTTTTTTTAAATTTTTACTTTATTCTACTTTACAATAGTGTATTGGTTTTGCCATACATCGACATGAATCCACGACAGGTGTATACGAGCTCCCAATCCTGAATCCCACTCCCACCTCCCACTCCACATCATCTCTCTGGATCATCCCTGTGCACCAGCCCCAAGCATCCTGCATCCTGCATCGAACATAGACCAGTGCCTCATTTCTTACATGAACTATACTGAATTTTTCAAAAGTGTTGTATATCCTCTGAGATTAAAATATCATTTTTTTCTTTTGGGTAAATAACATCTGTAGATATTCTAATGTTGAACTAACGTCACATTCCCAGAATAAATCCAACTTTATTATAATGAGTTACTTATTGCTTAACAGTCTGCTTACATTTTAAGGTTTCTACATCCTTAGATTGGCATGTAAATTTTCTTCCTTGTCTTACCCATGAACTGTTGGTATTGATTTCACCAGCTTCATTTAGTGAATTGAAAGCTAGTATTTCTTCTGTCATTCTTAGGAAGTTATATTTACATATACTCAAAAGAATTTTTAGTACTCTTCATAAACATATTTGAGACTAGGGTTTGTTTTGAGTAAAAATTGTTAACTACTAATTCAGTTCTTCAGTTCACATTATCTATTCTTGAGTCAGTTCTGCTAAATTATGTTTTCCTAGGAGTTTTTCTAAATTTCATCCAAATTTTCATTTTTATTAGGAAAAAATTCTTCATATATTTATAGTTATATTATATTCATATATAACATCCATCCAGAATGTTAGGTTCATGAATCAAAGTAAATTGGAAGTGGTCAAACAGGAGATGGCATAAGTGAACATTGATATTTTAAAAATCAGTGAACTAAAATGGGCTGGAATGGGCGAATTTAATTCAGATGACCATTACATCTACTATAGTGGGCAAGGATCCCTTGGAAGAAATGCAGCAGTAATCATAGTAAACAACAGAGTGCAAACTGCGGTACTTAGGAAGTGCAGTCTCAAAAACTACAGAATGATCTCTGTTTGTTTCCAAGGCAAATCATTCAATATCATAATCCAAGTCTATGTCCAACCACTAATGTTGAAGAAGCTGAAGTTGAATGGTTCTATGATGGCCTACAAGACCTTCTAGAACTAACAAGAAAAAATATGTCCTTTTCATCACAGGGGACTTGAATGCAAAATTAGGAAGTCAAGAGATACCTGGAGTAACAGGCAAGTTTGACCTTGGAGTACAAAATGAAGCAGGGCTACGACTAACAATTTTGTGAAGAGAACGCACTGATTATAGCAAACACCCATTTCCAACAACACAAGAGATGACTCTACACATGGACATAACCAGACGGTCAATAACAAACTCAGATTGATTATATTCCTTGCAGCCGAAGATGGAAAAGCTCTATATGGTCAGAGAAATAAGACCAGGAGCTGACTGTGGTTCAAATAATGGACTCTCATTGCAAAATAAAGACTTAAATTGAAGAAAGGAGGGAAAACCATTAGACCATTCAGGTATGATCTAAATCAAATCCCTTACGATTATGCGGTGGAAACAATAAATAGATTCAAGGGATTAGATCTGATAGAGTGCCTGAAAAACTATGGACAGAGGTTCATACCATTGTACAGAAAGCAGTGATCAAAACCATCTCCAAGCAAAAGAAATGCAAAAAGGCACAATGGTTGTCTGGGGAGGCCTTACAAATAGCTGAGAAAAGAATAGACGTGAAAGTCAAAGGAGAAAAGGAAAAAGACATACATCTGAAAGTAGAGTTCCAAAGAATAGCAAGGAGAGATAAGAAAGCCTTCCTAAGTGAGCAATGCAAAGAAAGAGGAAAACAATAGAATGGGAAAGACTAGAGATCTCTTCAATAAAATTAGAGATATCAAGGGAACACCTCATGTAAAGATGGGCATAATAAAGTACAAATATGGTATGGACCTAACAAAAGAAAAAGAGATTAAGAGGTGGCAAGAATACACAGAAGAACTGTACCAAAAAAGATCTTAAGGACCCAGATAGCCATGATGGTGTGATCACTTACCTAGAGTGAGACATCTTGGTAGTGAGCATCACTACAAACAAAGCTAGTGGAGGTGATGGAATACCGGCTGAGCTATTTCAAATCCTAAAAGATGATACTGTGAAAGTATTGTACTCAATATGCCAGCAAATATGGATAACAGCAGTGGCCACAGGACTGGAAGAGATCAGTTTTCATTCCAATCCAAAAGAAAGGCAATGGCAAAGAATGTTCCAACTACCATAAAATTGCACTCTTCTCACACACTAGCAAAGCAATGCTCAAAATTCTCCAAGCTAGGAGATAACACGTGAACCTAGAACTTCCAGATGTTCAAGCTGGATTTAGAAAAGGCAGAAGAACAAAAGATCAAATTGCCAATATCCATGGGATCATGAAAAAAGCAAAAGAATTCCAGAAAAACATCTACTTCTGCTCCATTGACTATTCTAAAGCCTTTGTGTGGGTCACACCTAATGGTGGAAAATTCTTCAAGAGATGGGAATACTAGACCACCTAACCTGACTTGAGAAATCAGTATGTAAGTCAAGAAGCAGCAGATAGTAGCAGACATGGAACAATGGACTTATTTCAAACCGGGAAAGGAGTACATTAAGGCTGTATATCATCACCTTGCATCATGTGAAATGCTGGTTTGGATAAAACAGAAGCTGGAATCAAGATTGCAGGGAGAAATATCAATAACTTCAGATATGCAGATGACATCACCCTTATGGCAAAAAGTGAAGAGGAACTAAAGAGCCCCTTGATGAAAGTGAAAGAGGAGAATGAGAAAACTGGCTTAAAACTTAACACTCAAAAAATGAAGATCATGCCATCGGTCCCACCACTTCATGGCAAATAGATGGGGAAACAATAGAAACAGTGAGAGACCTTATTCCTGGGCTCCAAAATCAGTGCAGATGGTAACTTCAGCCATGAGATTAAAAGACACTTTTTCCTTGGAAGAAATGCTATGACCAACCTAGATTGCTCTTAAAAAGCAGAGACACTACTTTGCCAAGTCTGTCTAGTCAAATCTACGGTTTTTTGAGGTGTCATGTATGGTGAGAGTTGGACCATAAAGAAAGCTGAGCACTGAAGAATTTATGCTTTTGAACTGTGCTGTTGTAGAAGACTCTTGAGAGTCTCTTGGACTGCAAGGAGATCAAACCAGTCAACCCTAAAGGAAATCAGCCCTGAATATTTATTGGAAGGACTGATGCTGAAGCTGAAGCTCCAATACTTTGGCCCCATGCCATGATGTGAAGAACTGACTCATGGAAAAGACCCTGATGCTGGGAAAGATGAAAGGCGGGTGGAAAATGGAATAACAGAGGCTGAGATGGCTCAGTGGCATCACCAATCTGATGGGCCTGAGTTTGTGCAAGCTCTGGGAGTTGGTGAGGGACAGGATGAAGAGTCAGACAGGTGAAGAGTCAGACACAACCAAGCAACTGAACTGAACTGAATCCTTCTTCTTTCTAATATAGCTCAAGTCATTAATTTTATTAGTCTTTCCAAATAACATTCTTTTGTCTTTGTTGACCCTCACTATAGAATCTTTCTTTTGCTTGTGATGCAATTTCTACTCATATATTCTATTCCTTTTAGGTTTGTTTACTGTTCTCTTGCAAGCTCAAAGTGGAAACAGCTCATTAATGATATACTCTGCATATAAGTTGAATAAATAGGGAGATAATATACAGCTTTGTCATACTCCTGTTTGATCTAGTCTGTGCTAAACTCCATCTATTGATTTTTTCCCATCCAATTGCATTTTTCAGCTCTATGATGTGCTTGTTTTTTTCATCATTTTCTGTTTGTTAAAATTCTTACTTTGTTCATAAGTTGCTCTGCTAACCTCACTGAGCACCTTCCTAATCATTATTTTGGATTATCTGTTTTGTATATCACAAATGTTTATTTTACTATAGTCCACTTCTGGAGAGTTTGTTCTTTTATTTGGAACATATTTCTTTGTTTTTTCCCCTTAACTATTTCTGTTGATCACTATGTATTAGATAAAATAGCTACCTCTCTAAGTTGAGGGACTGGTCTCAAGTAAGAGATAAACCCAATAATCATCCCATTCAGCTAATCTGGATGCTTCTCAAATCTTTGTGCTAGTCTAACTGGAAAAGTGAGGACACTAGATCTGTCATCAAACCCCTACCAGGAAGAAACTAGTAGCTGGGCTTTACTGCTGGCACCAGCCTTTGAAAGGAGTTGTGGAAAGAGGGTTCAGTAGGGCTCATTCAAAACTGCCACTTTGTTCTCTGTGGACCCCAAGAAACTAGAGAATGTATGGCTGCACTGACTCCCAGAGGCAGGCACGTGAGAAACTAGATCTTCAGCCAGAAGTCAGAAGAGTCTACTATACTGGATGTGTAATCCAACTCTTCTCAGGAAGAAGATGGTGACTTGGTTATTTCACTGAAGTAAGCCAGAAGAAAAGCCATGGAAAGTGCCCACACGTGGGTTCAAAGCCCTAGGAGACTGGTGATTGCCTGTCTCATCAGTTCCCAAAGACAGCTGAGTTAGAAGTCAGAATCTGGTCAGCAAATGGAAAAGTTACATGCATTCTAATCCCTTCCAGGGAGAACTGGAAGCTGGGCTTTATTGCCTGCTCATTCTAAACTGAGCCAGTGGTGAGAGTTACATGAATTATTTGCAAACTACCTTTTGGTTCTTTATGGCCCCAAAGGTCTAGCAAACACTGGGCTCCATCAGCTGCCAAATATAGACAAGCTAGTAGACAGTCCCTTTGATAACAGCCAGAAAAGTTGGAGTGCTAGATATGTGGCAAAATCTTTTCTCCTCAAGGAGAAGCTCAGAGATTCCTCTCAACTGTATGAAGTTGTGTTAAGAATGGAGTTTATGATGAGAGTGTGTCTCTGCTTCTCCTGACTCTTTTGAGGTGGGTATTTTCTTAGTTGACCAGCATGCAGGTATCTCTCAACTATTTTCTGGATTTCCCTCAGAGGCAACTGATAGATGTGAAGTTGTTTACTCAGTGTGTTTATGGGTAGAGGGAAAAGTCAGCAGCCTCCTATTCTGCAATCTTGCTGTTCGTGGTGATGGTTTAGTCGTTCAGTCACGTCCTACTCTTTGCAACCCCATGGACTGTAGCCCGCCAGGCTCCTCTGTCCATGGGATTGGGTGGAGTGGGTTGCCACCACAAGAACGCTGAAATGGGTTGCCATTTCCTTCTCCAGGGGCAATTTTGCTGAGAATAAAGCTAACCCTATTTTCTTTTTAAAATATTCTTTTTGCATTTGGTGTTCAGTTTCATTACAATATGCATAAATATGGATTTATTTCTATATATCTTGCCTGGAAATTATTGGAATTTTTAACTTTGGATTTTGTTGTCTTCCATTAGTTCTAGGAAATTCTTAGGATTTGTTTTATACTTTTCTTCTTCCGTATCTTATATCAGATTATTTTAGATCTTGTCACACTATCCTTCATCTTAACTGTTTTTTTAAATACCTTATTTTGTGCCTCTGTGGTGTATTGCAAATAACTTCAAATATATCCTTCAGATCATTAATTTGCTACCTAATCTCTTGTTTTGCCTAACTATTGAATTTTTCACAATATGTTTGTCATTTTAGATAGTTCTGCCTGATCAATTTTGATAGACTTTTGTTTCTTCATTATACTCCTCATACTTTACTGAGTAAATGAGAAAATAATATTTATTAAGCATACTAATTTACATTTATTATCTTACTCTTTCAGTATCTGTAGTGTTTTCAGATCTGATTCTGCAGTTTGCTATTTCTACAAAACTTTATTCATGTATCTTGCTTATTTGTGTGTCTTATGACAACTTATTTCCCTTGAACTTGGATAAGAATATTTTGTGGACTGAGAGTATGTTGCAGAATTTGAGTTTACTTCTGGCAGTTACTTCCATGTATTACCAAAACAGGATCCTTTACATTTTCAGCTGAAGTTTTAGAGGCTACACAGATAATACAAATTTTGACACAAAGTCCAGAAAAGAATAGACTAGAAAATTTCCAGGATTTTTTTTTTTTTTCTGAACCACCTAGGGCCAAATTAAGCTACTCAAGTTTTCCTACTACCTCCTGCTGTAGAGGCTAGTGTTTTTGTTGTTTATCCAGTGAAGTGGTCAAATAAAAGGATTCTCAGATTCTTGGAAGGGTCTCATGTGCCTTTTCAGCTAATAGGCTTTGTCTTTTGTCCTCAGTTTATGATCTTTCAAAATCCAAGTTACAGGCAATAATGCAAAAGAAATTCCCTGTATTGACTATCACAATGCAGGTGCTGGCCTGCTAGTTTGGATTTGTGCTCTTAGCACTTGGCTGGCCCCAGGAAACTTCCCTAATTCACCCATCAGATTATCCACATAGCTAAAAATGTGTTATCTATTATTTTAGTTGTTCTAGTTCACCATATTCCTAAAACCCAAACGATGTTTTCATATTAAATCGCTTCTAGATATTACTGATGCCTATTTTAATTTCTTTAGCTCCTAAGCGCTAATTTGATTAATAGAGGTCCTGTTTTCTCTCTCAGGTAAAAATATAAGAATACAAGGTCTACATATCTCAGAATTATTACTCTTAGTAAAAGGCAGCATAGCTTGGCAGTTACATGGAACATAAACTAAGGCAAGAAAGCTACTGGGAAAAGACTTTTTTTTCTTTGGGCTCTCTTATGACAGAAAAGAATCTGAGCAGCATATCATCCAGCTATTTTTCCCTGTGGTTTTCTTCACTATAAATTTGCAGCCCAGTTAAAAGCCAGGCAAAATAGAGTACATACCCCAACAACATACACTACAAGTTGGAGAAAAGTGCAAAAACAGGGATAAGGAGAAAATGCTCTTCACTCCAATATTGCACAATGACAGGCACCATTTCTGTGCTCATTATCTCCTTCATTCATTCACTGATATTTATGTAGCATTTACTATGTATACAGCATTGTTCCAGATGTTGGGGATACAACACTGAATAAAGGAATATATGAATGATGACACACAAATGAATACATAGAAAGAAGATAAGAATACAAACGTGACAGCTCTTTGAAAATGAGACAGTACTACAAAACTCCTTTGTCATTATCATCTTTATCACAAGAGAATCTGGATAATTCTGTGGATTATGATTATAGAAGCCGTGTTTTCCTTACACACAAGAGCAAATACACCTTAGTAGACTTGAAGTTTCAAAGCAATTTTTGCTGGCAAAGTTTCTGACTTAAAATACATTCAAAATTATGTTAATCTTCAACTGGACACTTCTCAGTTCTCATTCTGTCATAAATGCAGAAACAACACTCTATAATTTACATTAGCTTTTCTAATAAGTTAACCGATTTAGCCTAGACAGTGTTCTAATTCAACTTCTATTTTCTCCAACAATAAATCTCAGGGTTCATTTCCACAACCAGCTATGGACCAGAATGAAAGATTTAACGAAGCTTCAGCTTGGTAGTTGTTGAGTAAGCACTCTGATACATTTCTACACTATAAACATTTAATGAGACTTACTCCCAAAGAGTATTTACTACATCAATTTATTTCATAGTATTATGTTTGCAGAAGCAAGATAGAGCAAAGGTTATTTTGGATCCTTTACCAATACCACTTCCTTTAAATAAAGAAAAGTGCAACCATTTAATTTACAAAATCATCTTAAAAGGCTGAATGTTCAATAAATTCTGCTTTATCTAGTTCAGACAGCCTCAGAAGCTATTTGTAACTTGGGTATAAAATGTATATAAAATTGAAGCATTTTTATACCAGCTTTCTGTCCCTAACTTTGACTGGAACTGAATTTCAAAGGTTGTTGAGACAGTATTGGGATTTCTGGGCAATATACTTAAAATTCCACCCTGCCTTGATAAGGGAGTCAGCCACTTATCTTACGAAAAGGAAGTCTCTAACACTATGCGTATGCCCACTCTCATCCAACACACACACACACACACACACACACACACACACACACACACACACACAATTACTTTTTCCTTTTCTCCAACCACTGCCATTTCTTGCCTATCACTTTCAACTAAAGTGAGAAAAGAGAAGTCCCTGAAGGAAGATCATTTCAAAATCTTCTGCCTTCTTCTATAATCCTAATATAGAAAAAAGTGTCTGAGATAAACTGGACCTCTTACACAAGCATCCCCTGACACAATTCGGTTTAGTACTATGAAAAATGTGATACACAATCCTATCTTGCAAGTTTCACTTTGCTATTCTAGTCACTCCCCATATATAGACTATTTCTACTTAAGTAACACAGGTGCCCAGAAAATAAATTTTCAATAAAAAGTTATGCCATCTTTGGGGCTAAGTTACATTTATAATTTTTCTGATGGCTCCAATAAACAAAGAAATGTATAATAAATTTTGTTGAATTTTAATTAAGCACATTAATATCTACTTGTGATAATTCAGTATAACACAGAAGTTAGAAATATCTCCCAAAGTCAGACAGACTAGATCTTGATTACTACCACTCACTAGTCTCCTGATTTGAAAAAAAACTTATATAAATTTGTTTTATTTCTGTAAAACAATAACAACACCAACAACAAAAAAAACCCACTTCTATGGTTTGTTGTTATTTAGTGGGTAAGTTGAGTCCAACCTTTTGCAACCCCATGGACTGTAGCCCACCAGCTCCTCTGTTCATGGGATTTTCCAGATATGAATACTGAAATTGGTTGCCATCTCCTTCCCCAGGAGATCTTCCTGACCTAGGGAGTGAACCAACATCTCCTACATTGCAGGCAGATTCTTTACCACTAAGCCACCTATGAAGCCCCCACTTATAATGGACACTTGTAACAAGTGATAAATTGATGTTAGATGTTTAGCTATCAAAAAATGCTACCTATTGTTCCATGGGAGTTCTAATGTTCTGCTTGTATCACTGGTATAAAATTAGTTAAAAACATAATCTTGCCCACAGGGTATTTTTCAATCTTATTGTGAAGATAAAACACTCATCTAATAGACAAGTTTACCAAGTACTCATTACACAGGGCAAATATTTAGATGATTGGGTATTATTAAAGAACCATCATTATTTTTCCACCTTATCTAGACAAAGAGGTCCTAAAATTTTCACATAAATGGTAATAATTGGGAACTTAATAGATTATTTCATTGATGCCAATAATTAAGAATTTAATAATATTAGATTAGAAATGAAAATGCCTGTTTAAGATGTGTGACTAAAGTTAAAGCATATGGAAAGGTTATTTTAAATTTAAATGAATTATATATCTAATAAGTTTATTGTGAAAGTAATAATGTTAAGACCAACACAAGAATTATAGACTGTGTGCTTTTTTAAGTTATCAGTAAAACTTTAATAATTTTAATTGTGCTTTATCTTTTTTTTCATTATGGAAGTATCTGCTTCCAAATAGTCACCTGTGCCACTAATAATGAAAGCTAAAATCTACTGAGAACTCATTGTATGCCAGTCACTGCTATGAGCATTTTTACATGTATTATTATTCACTGAGTCAGACAACACTAAGATATAGGTCCAATTATCATTATTTTCAATTTATAGATGAGAAAATTAGAAAATTAAGAGTTGAATAAAATAGCTTACTTAAGATTGCATGGGCAGCAACCACCACAGCTGGGATAGGAACCCAGGCATTTGGTCTCCTGAACCCTTATCTTTAAGCATTATATAGAATAGTCTTCCATTAAACAAGTACATATCTGACTTGGATAACCAATGATCTTTGACATTATACTGGAATGTCTGAGAAATGTCTTTGCTGAAGATGGCAGTATATAGACTGTATTAGCAAGGACTAACATTTTTAAAATCAAGTTGCTGATCTTCCTTTCAAAACTGACTTCACCCATTTCTTCCCCATCATAGTCAATAAAAACTTGTGCAATTGCTCAAGCCAAAAAATAAACAAACAGCAACAATGAAAACTTTGTAATTATCTGTGGTAGGAACAGAGATGTACTGCCCATGTCTCCCTTCCAGGTAGGACTTGCTGCCTAGCTGTGGAGAGTAAGACCAGCAAATGTCCCTGGCTGTCAGTTTCTTCAAGATCTGCCCCACCAGAGAGGTTATCCCCACTTCCCACGTCTGCAGGTCAAAGCCCTTTCAGGGTAGTGTAACCTGCCTCCAGCGACTGAAAGAGGCCTAACTATTTTTGCCCAACAAGATACACTTGAGGTTAAGACTCTCGTCAGAGCTCCCTGCTCACTGGTTCAACTATGGACATCCAGCTCCCAGGTAGACTTCTTCCTCTACTCAGTCCTGCTCCCATGCTCTTCCTTCATAGACGCTAATTCCTAACAGCTTGTATCCCGGACTCTGTCTAGTGTGTGCTTCTAGAGGATCTGAACTGCAACACCAGCCATTTCTCTCACACCCTACAACTAATTTGAATTGTCAAATCCAGCTAGCTCTTCCTACAAAATTTAGCTCTAATATTCACTAGCCACCCTAGTTCAGACTAAAATGTAAAGAGGTCATGAGAGCAGTGCTCAATTATACCCCAAGCAAAAAGAACAGTTCAATAATAAGTATTCATGGAATGAATAAATTCTATATTTCATAAACTGATCTATATAAAATAAAGTCATGTCAGTATAATTAACAATCACAATTTAAATTCATTGACATCCTTGGAAGAGATGTAAAGGAATCAGAAGTCTACTGATAGAATGTGGTTGTTGTTTAGTCACTCAGTCATGTCGCCTCTTTTGCGACCCCATGGACTATAATCTTCCAGGCTCTTCTGTCCAAGGAATTTCCCAAGCCAATAATACTGGAATGGCTACCTATGGCTCTTTGGGGCAGTTTCACAGCTTAACACTGAATCCCAAGCCATGTCCCTTGGGTCTTAAGTCATTCTTCTCAAAAGCAAGCAGTTTCTGGTTTCCAAGTCATCTGGCCATATCTATAACAATTTTTTTTCTTGAAGTTCCGAAAATGATTCAGCTATGTGTGCATATTTAATTCACTGTGATGACCTCTAAACTTGGATGATATTTATTCTAAATGGGGGAAAAACAATTTTATATTGCAAATCTATGTAATTTATAATGGTTTTGTTTTAAATATTTTTTCATATCTTTAGGGCACATCTACTATTCTCATCTTTTTGTACATCATACTTGACAAAAGGGGATACTAATACTTGACTAAATCTCTAGGAACCAAATGTGACATCTGTAACGTATAGAAATCGCTCTAGAAATACCTCAATGTCTTCGCTCATCCTGAGCATTATTGTACTGTCATTACACCCAGAATGACTGCTGATGGGCGTTTGTGTTTTTTTCCCCAAAGCCAGGGCCCAAAGTCCTGACCTCCCACACAGTGGAGTCTGGAATCCTTTGCTTCTTTATTGTGTGTTTCATTTTTAACTGTAGAAATCTGTGTGTTCAGACTTCCTTTGAAGGGCACATGTGATAAGAAAGCAGTTTGGTGGAGACTGGGCTTGAACAATGACTGTATAGCTTATTCACTGGACTGATAACATTTCAAATATAATACATGGATTGTTACTTATTGGTAAACTCGAATCTGTTCAGCTCTTTAGCCCATGAAGAAAACATAAGGCAGAAAGAATGTTTGCCTGTTTTGAACAGATAGCCTCTAAATGTAGTGCCACTGACACAAACCAGCTCAACCCTAGAGACCCCAATCCCTGCTGGCTGAAGAGCTGTTTCAGAAAGGCAAAACAGCCCACCTGTATGTGCAGGTTAAATTTCAGTCTTATACCAGGGCTTCCATGGTGTCTCATACAGTAAAAAAATCTGCAACACGGGAGACCTGGGTTCAATCCCTGGGTGGGGAAGATCCCCTGGAGAAGGAAATGGCAGCCCACTCCAATATTCTTGTCTGGAGAATCCCATGAACAGAGGAGCCTAGCAGGCTTCAGTCCATGGGGTCACAAAGGGTCGGACACAACTGTGTGACTACCACTTTCACTTTTTCACCAGTGCTATAACTCCTCATAGCTTCAGTGGTTCTCTGAATGGGGGTTTCATCTCAGTGTTTCATTGGGTAAGAAAACAGAGCATTTCGCTTATCTTTCAGATACTCTGTTTTATACTCAGCACAGTTCAATGACTACCCAGTATCCATCCTCACACACCCTTTTTGCACTCCCTTTACATCATAATCCCTGTTTCTGTTCTGGCTTTTTAGACTAATTCATTGGTACTCTTTATTTTTTTTCTTTTTATTTTATTTTATTCTACTTTACAATACCGTATTGGCTTTGCCATACATCGACATGAATCCACCACAGGTGTATACGAGCTCCCAATCCTGAATCCCCCTCCCACCTCCCACCCCACATTGTCTCTCTGGATCATCCCCGTGCACCAGCCCCAAGCATCCTGCATCAAACATAGACCGGCGCCTCATTAAACAGCCACCAAATCTCATTGTATAGTCACCCACATATTTTGATCTCTGTTGATTCCAAGGTTGGGTGTCTCTAGTACCTCAGCAGTAAAGAATCTACCTGCAATGCAGGAAATGCAAGTTTGATCCCTGGGTAGGGAAGATCCCCTGGAGAAGGGAATGGCAACCCACTCCAGTATTCTTACCTGGAGAATCCCATGGACAGNGTTGGGTGTCTCTAGTACCTCAGCAGTAAAGAATCTACCTGCAATGCAGGAAATGCAAGTTTGATCCCTGGGTAGGGAAGATCCCCTGGAGAAGGGAATGGCAACCCACTCCAGTATTCTTACCTGGAGAATCCCATGGACAGAGGAACCTGGCAGGCTATAGGGGCAAAGAGCTGGATACAACTTAGCAATGAAACCACCACCATCTTCAAGGTATTAGTCATTTTTACATTCACCTATTCATTGACTTCCATTTCACTTTCACTTTCATGCATTGGAGAAGGCAATGGCAACCTACTCCAGTGTTCTTGGCCTGGAGAATCCCAGGGACGGGGGAGCCTGGTGGGCTACCATCTATTGGGTCGCACAGAGTCGGACACGACTGAAGCGACTTAGCAGCAGCAGCAGCATTCATTGTAAACTCCTCTGGTAGATAACAAAGTTCATCTTCCAAATGACTTATAGGGTTTCTACAGTGATTAACAAGATCTGGATGAAACAAATTAGTGGTGGGGTGAAAAATCAAATAAAATAGAATTGCTTATTTTGCTTTCTGAAAGACTGAGTGTCTGTTATACAAGAAAATATAATGAAGACTTTTTTAGAGATGTCATTTGTAAGAGGTCTAATGCTCAGAATGCCACCATCAAACTTAAAGCTCATAGAGAATGCAAAAATAAAGCAAATAGGTCTAAGAATATTCCTGCATAAATTGTTTTTATTTCATGAAGAATATAAACCCCCAGTGTTTCTCTCAGACACCCTGGCGCTGCTCACAGAAGGTGCTGCCACTTACGTTTGATGTGCTGTCCCTCTGGTTCTGAATGTCCATTGTTAAAACTGGGAAAGAAGATGGAAAAATGTATCTGGGTGGAAATGTCACTCTGTTGACTCGTGAGCTATAAATGCTCACCTTTTTAAAATAATTTAAATGCATAAAAAATGATTAATATTTAAGTTGATACAGCAGCAGCAACAACAAAAAAGAAAATATGAGCCGTCCTGTACTTTGGTTGTTGCTTTAATAAAGGATTTGCACAGATGGAAAAAAAAAAAAGAAAGAATACTGGAATGGGTTGGCATTTCCTTCTTCAGAGGATCTTCTCAACCCAGGGATTGAACCTATGTCTGCTGCATTGCAGGCAGATTCTTTACCACTGAGCCACCCAGGAAACCCAATGTAGAATGCTGCTGCTGCTAAGTCACTTCAGTCCTGTCCAACTCTGTGCGACCCCATAGACAGCAGCCCACTAGGCTCCTCGGTCCACAGGATTCTCTAGGCAAGAATACTGGAGTGGGTTGCCATTTCCTTCTCCTTACTGGTAGAATATCTACCTGCTAATCAATTCATTGGAAAACACAAACAATGATTGAGACTGAGTAGGATTTTTATTTACTCATACTCTGAACTTCAACCCAAGCATCTTAAAACACAAGCATTTAGTTACTTTCTTACTGGTATATCAAATCACATTTTAATTTTCTCTCAACTTACCTCAAGCTCATCAAGAGCACTTCCCAGTGTTGCTGCCTGAGGCTCTGGTGGGGCTAACATGTTCTGGATGCCCTGTGAAGCATTTGAAATTACATTGAGGGCATTCTGAATTTCTCCACAAACTGTGTCCTTGCTAGCTTTAAGAGATGCAACATCAGAATGTTCCAAACAAGCTGAACAAATTGAATGCAGTATGGGGGAGTTCTCCTTCAATGAGGCCCGGGCACCTGCAATTTCATCCCTCTGATTTGGAGATTTTAGGTCCTGAGGAGAGAAATGAAAAGAGAGGTTATGGAAGAAAGATTTATACAAAGAAGCTCCATTTTTCTACCAATATAAACAAAACGATAATAGCTACTAGGAAGTCATAACTATAAGTTAAACTTAAGAGCATAAATTATTTCTACACTCTTGAATCTGTAAAAAGTTCTATAAAGCTGAGCCAATTAGCAAATAAAGGTCACAATTATACAGATGTGCAATTACTAACTTTTACATGTGTCACTCATATACTTATGTCAGAAAAGTACTCTGGCATTCACACTATTAACTGAATTATAAGACAGCTTCAATTCCAAGGATGCTGATTACCTATTTGCATATACATGATGATTCCATTTAATGTTTTTGTTAAAACTAAACCAGTTAAGAATACTTAATTAAACCTCCCACCATTCAAATATCTTTCATTCTTTTTCAGAAATACTTGCTAATAAATTAATCTTGGATTTTTCTTTCTTCAACATTTATTCCACATATAGTTATTGAGCATTTAGTATATGCTAGCCCTTGTGCTTAGATGTCACGTTGCCAGAAGGGAACAATCCTATAGGGACCATGTTCTCCTGAGGCTTATATTCTTGTTTGAGGGAAAGAGGACCGAAAGCAAATGATAAACTATGTAAACAAATACAGAAGACAATCTCAGGTAATGACGAACTCTATCAAGAAAACACAAAAGTGAGTGTCAGCAACTGACAAGAGGAGAAGCTAGCTTAGCTTGGGTGGTCAGAGGAGATAATTCCTCAGCAACGACATTTGCAATAAATATAAATAAAAAGGATTTCAAACACTGGGAGGAGAGGAAAGATAAAGTCCCATGTAAGTGATAGTGGATCAAAACCAGCCCAAACCTACAGGAAAAATGCCTGGCAAGTACTATCTTAGCCAAGAGATGAACGTTAACATCATCAATGATGTCACAAGTGAAGAGTTGACTCATTGGAAAAGACTCTGATGCTGGGAGGGATTGGGGGCAGGAGGAGAAGGGGNGACTGGCCATCCATATATCCCAAGAAAAACAGTAATCAGACATTTATTACCATTCTCATTCTGAAAATAATTAACCTGTGCATCTAGAGTCTTCCTCTCACTAAACTGATTACAAGGTGAAAATTTTCCATAATTATAAATGGCATTTATTAATAACATTGGCCAGCTAAACTGTGATTAATATCCAGTCTTGATATTCATCTTCAAAGAGGATTTTATGTATATTACTTGGCATTCAAGTATATACATGCTAAAATTAATATTTTTGAATTTGCAAATTAAAACTGCAAGCAGTGGTTTATTTGGATAGTTTAGGAGTCAGAGGTAGATTTTTATTTCAGTTGAACATACTGTGCTGCACATTTTAATAGTTCCATATAATGTTAAAAAATGCTTTCATATATGTTACATTAGCCCTCTGTATAGATGGCTATATGGATAGGAATATATACAGGAAACTGAACTTCAAAGAGGCAAATTGATTTAGATTAGGTCACAGAGTAGCTGAACTGATTCTAGAAACTTCTGATTTCTTGTCAGTTGCTCCCTTTTCTAAATTATGCCTCCACAGCCAACGTATAGGAAATAATACTCTTTTTCCCTCATTCATTAGATATGCTTACCACATCATAACTTTGGGGTTCCCCTGGGAGTCCATGGGAGTGCAACATCTGAACTCTTGGCCTAAGAGTTTGATTAAACATAATAGAAACAGCTGCTCCTCATTTAGGGCATTTTTTCTTTTTCTTTTTTTGAAACTCTTATTCTAGACACAAGCCTTTCGTAGGGAGATTCTACTGGAATAAGACCCATATTTTACCTGGTTTGAGCTTTACTGTGTCCTACCTCTTCGTGTAAATTTAGTTTCAAGGAAATAAAGAGAAAAACTGCAGTGTGTTTGGATTGAGTGAAAATCTAAAAATGCCCCCTTTTCCCATTCCTTATACATCAGTGTCCACGGCTTGGTGGCAGGTCATAAGAATGAGAAAGATGCATGTGGGGGCAGAAGGAAAAGACGTAAGGAATCAGGCTTCCCAGCTTCCCACACTTAACCTCCCTCCCTAGCAAGGCTCCCCGTCATTTCATGCCTGGATTTCCAGGCACTTAATCCCTGCGATGGTCAGGTGAGATAGGAGAGATTCCTGTTTTAGTTTTAACTTGCACTGGGGCTGTTGTGAGCAAATCCAGGCCTCNTGGGAGGGATTGGGGGCAGGAGGAGAAGGGGACAACAGAGGATGAGATGGCTGGATGGCATCACTGACTCGATGGACGTGAGTCTGGGTGAACCCCGGGAGTTGGTGATGGACAGGGAGGCCTGGCGTGCTTCGATTCATGGGGTCACAAAGAGTCGGACACGACTGAGTGACTGAACTGAACTGAACTGATGTCACAAGGATAAGGGGTGATTCTTGATATATTGTGACAGGATAAGTACTTCACCTGCCCGGAATTCTCTCCAAAGCCCATAGTCTTAATCTAATCATGAAAAAACAACAACAAACAAAACCAGATTGGGGAAAATCCTACATGATATCTGGACAGTATTACTTGATTAAAGTCACAGAAAACAAAGGGACTGACTGATGAACTCTCTCAGAGCAGAGGAAGCTGGACAGACATGACAACTAAATGCAACATAGAGCCCTGGATCAGATCCTGGAGCAGAAAGAAGACATCAATGGAAAAATTAATGAATTCCAAATAAAGTCCAGAGTTCAGTTAACAGTAATGTATCAATGTTTGTTCATTGTGGCAAATGCAAGACATTAACAGTGGAGGAAATCAAAAGAGTAGATCAGAAATTTCTGTATTATCTTTGCAACTTTCCCAGAAATCTAAAATTATTAATATAAAAGTAAAAGTGTACTTTACAGAGAACTAATTCAAGTGAACTGAACAATTTATGCATTCCACACATAATATCTCATGTAATACTTATAAAAACTCATGGTACATATTATTCCTCTTTTTAAAAATGAGAAAACTGACTTCCTGCAAGAGTGACGTCTCTAGGATCTTACACATTAACTTTCCATGATTTATTGCACGGTGATCTGTATTTATTGCCTCAAATGTAGCAATACCTTTAAAAAGTTTGGAAACTCAGAATTAGGGGTAGAAAAAAATCATAAACTATACATTTAATTTTTATCTGACATACCACCAAATGTTATCTTTCAGAAAGTTAGGTATGGTATGGGTTCCTGGGCCAACTGACTGAGCTAAATGTAGCATTTCTTGCATTGTAACACAAGTCAGTCTGACTGCTAAGACATGATCTTAACAGCTTCTTGCAGGGAAAGGATTTCTCTCACTTGCTATTATACAAGGATGAGGACTTGTGTTATACAATGACTTATAGTTTATAAAGTGTTTCTGGATAGTATCTCACTGATCATCACAACACCCCTTGAGGCAGCTAGGCTGGTGCTATCAGCCTCATTTTAACTAAACAGGTATTATTATCAGGAGATTAAAAAGCTGGCAGAAGAACTGAGACGTAAACTTAAATCTTCTNTAAAGTGTTTCTGGATAGTATCTCACTGATCATCACAACACCCCTTGAGGCAGCTAGGCTGGTGCTATCAGCCTCATTTTAACTAAACAGGTATTTATTATCAGGAGATTAAAAAGCTGGCAGAAGAACTGAGACGTAAACTTAAATCTTCTGATTGCAAATCCCATGACTAATTCACAAGACTCTGCTACCTTTGAATAATGCTGCCTGAGGCTAATAAATGGCTGCACTACTATACTTTCAGCTCCTACCTTTCTAAAAATAAAGGCTGTCTGCTACTTCAGGTGGGCTTTGAGAGAGATTAACTTTGTTACAAGATGTGGGGAGGACAGTTAGAAGTAGCTGTCAACTCAGTGTTCATACTCATTAATTACCCCAGAAAAGACACTGCATGATTTTCTTGATTTGCTATGATTTCCCCTCTAGACTTTTGGTCTGGGTTCTAGTTTAAGCTCCATCATTAGTACTCTAAGCTGGGCAAGTCTACTTGTCAGTGTCTGTGTTTCCATCTGTAAAAATGAGGTTAATTGTACTCCTGCCAGCCCAGTAAGGGGATTCAGTCAGTAGCATAACAGAATTGGAATATGCTTGTAAAGTAGTAGAGAATTACAGATAAAGTTCAAAAATATTTTATTCCTAAAATTTATCAAACTTGGGGCATTGTTTTTATTTTGTAATAGCCTTAGTGATTTTCATATTCCCAACAGTTTTGTACAACTATATGTGTGTGTGTGTGTGTGTGTGTGTGCTCAGTCATTCAGTCATGTCCAGTTATTTGCGACCCCAAGAACTGTAGCCGGCCCGGTTCCTCTGTCCAAAGAATTTTCCGCAAGAATACTGGAGTGGGTTGCCATTTCCTACTCCAGGGAATCTTCCCAACCCAGGGATTGAACCCTTGCTTCTTCTACATTTGCAGGTGGATTCTTTATCTACATTTATCTCAATGTGATTTTGAGGAAAAATAATTTAATGTTTAAAAATGATGTACACTCCTCCAAGGAATAATGACACCATGTATAAATATTCAGAAAGAACTGAAGAAAATCCTCCGTACATTACAGTATAGCTGTAATTATACTTCTCTATTTAGAATGACAAGGTCAATGTTTAGGTAATTTCTAGAAGATGAAAGTCAGTGAACATGTATTACTACAAAGAAGGATAAAGTTAAAACATTATTCCTTTCATTCTGATAGTAGCTACATATATATATTACTGTTAATTGTGCTAACTTTTATGCTCTAGGAACTTTGAAGTTTTAAAAAATTGTAATATATTTTAGCTTTGCAGCCTATACTTTGTTATCTCTGCCCAAAGCAATTTCACAAATCTTAACGAGCACTGATAGCCTAAATAGCAAGCCAACAAAGCTTGGGAAAAAGGTTCAGTGAATGTAACAAAAATATCATATTATGGCAGCAGGTGGAAAAAGAAGTCAGGTTACAGAGTTTAGGAAAGAAAAATTGAGAAAACAAGGTTATTTCTCCTAAAAAGCATCCCAAAGGATAAATTTAATGTAGTAAATAAGCACACAAATAAAAGTACAGCTACTGAATGTCACACTTTCAAACAAAAGTTGTAGTTCTTTTGTTTTAACGACCACATGAAAGGTTCATAAGTTGTCTATTTATACTTAAATTTAAAGCCAGGTCAAAATAGGAATTAAATGGTAGGGTCACTTAGGGATTTCTCTGGATGAAGAACTGAAAAGAACTGCATCTTGAGGAGTGGTACTTATTTAATATCTTTTTTAATGCTCCAGAAGAAAAAGCTTACATGAGATTTCCAAGTTAAGGAGACATTAAATGCTTCCAGCTGATGAAGAAATACACAGATGGGACTTAAAAAGAAGATCTTACAAGTCTGTGCAAGTGGGTAGAGAAGCAACATATGAGTTTTAACCCTGGCAAGAGAACAAAATTTATTTAGGGATTTTAAAGATCATAAAGTATAAAAACGGAGGGCTCTAAGCTATCAGTTAATTAATTCAACTGTTCATTCAACAGTATTGTTGAGCCCCCCTATACATATCAGGCAGTGTGCTAAATGTTAAGCAAGCAAGATAAAGAGCTTACAGATCAGAAGGGGAAAACAAAAAATTTACATGAGAGTTAAAATAGAGTTATTGATAGCATAGAGGAAAGTTCTTCAGCTTGAGGGGAATTGAAGAAAATTTGTCAGAGGAGATGACTTTTAAACAGTGAGCAAAAATTATTCCTGTGAACAGTGTGGAGAAAACAGCATGTGCAAAGGCCTGAGGCATAACAGAGCAAGGAGCATGCATGCTTCTGCAAGTAGCACTACAGGTACAGGGACGCTGAGCAAGAATGGTGATGAGTCCCTCTAGAAAGGCAAGCAGATACCACGCTAAAGAACTGTGAGTGCAACAAGCTCAGATGTGGGTTCTTCAAAGATTGCTCTAGCAGTGACCATTTGGGAACCAGAGAGAATGAAATTTCAGTCAGGGAGACCGGGCAATAATCCAAGCAAGAGACCATGAGGGCCCAAATGCTGAACAATATTGCTAGCCTGTAGTAGGATGAGTCCAGAAATATTTATGAGGGGAAAATGGTAAGACTTTGTGATACTTAGATGGGCAAGAGGAATGGAGGGATCTAGAAGCATCTAGAAAATTATTTTAACCACTGTGTACCTCATGATGCATTCACTAAGATGGAGAATATGGGATGAATAATGCATTTGAAAGAGTAAGGTAAAGTACATTTTGTTATCTGCCAAATGTGAGATGCCAGCATAATATCCAAATAAAAATATACTATACATGGATTGAGAACTGAACAAGAAATAGAGATCTGTGAATCAGTAGCTTATAGTTGGGAGCTAAAGTCAAGTGTGTGTGGAAGTTACAGGACCTTCACCAGGATAAATGTTACAAAAAGGAAAACCTGGGAGTAATCATAAGTTGTTTCTTGAAGATATAAAACTGAAAGTTTTCTGTGCTAGCCCCAGAAGCTAAATATCTATTGTAAATTAACAAAAAGGACACCAAAAGATATTGAAATCTCAAAAATAACAAAGAAGCAAGCCAAAACACATCCATATCTTAGAGTTTAGGGCCCCAAATACTGTGGATAATTATGGTCACTATATTCTAAAAAAAGAATTAAAATTTTTCAAAAAGAGCAACTTGGAAGACTGTATGACTTCTGTATGAGGGAGCTAAAAATATAGGGTCTGTTTGCTTCAAAAAAGGTAAACTTTTATTGAAGTACCCATGATTTTTTAAAATATAAATTTATTTTAATTGGAGGTTAATTACTTTACAATATTGTATTGGTTTTGCCATACATCAACATGAATCTGCCACAGGTATACACGTGTTCCCCATCCTGAAGCCCCTCCCTCCTTCCTCCGCATACCATCCCTCTGGGTCATCTCAGTGCACCAGCCCCAAGCATCCAGTATCATGCATTGAACCTGGACTGGCTACTCATTTCATATATGATATTATACATGTTTCAATGCCATTCTCCTAAATCATCCCACCCTCGCCCTCTCCCACAGAGTCCAAAAGACTATTATATACATCTGTGTCTCTTTTGGTGTCTCGCTTACAGGGTTATTGTTACCCATGATTTTTTAACAGTATGCTGCTGCTGCAGCAGCTAAGTCACTTCAGTCGTGTCCGACTCTGTGTGACCCATAGATGGCAGCCCACCAGGCTCCCCTGTCCCTGGGATTCTCCAGGCAAGAACACTGGAATGGGTTACCATTTCCTTCTCCAATACGTGAAAGTGAAGTCGCTCAGTCATGTCCAACTCAGCGTCCCCATGACTGCAGCCCACCAGGCTCCTCCATCCATGTGATTTTTCAGGTAAGAGTGCTGGAGTAGGGTATAACACTATAGAAATTATAACTGAACTTTACAAGTTGTTGATGACCTTCTTTACTAAATATAGAAACAATAGATCAAGGAAGAAGCATTTTAGATTATAGTGAAATCAATTAAAAATACATCTATTCATATTTCTGTCTCCCTCATTTCATTACACTTCCCTTGAATGCAAGCACATAGCTTAGTTACTTTTTAATCCATTATCTAGCAGTACATGGCACATATAAAGATCTTAATCATTTTTGAAGAAACAAATAGAAAAATAAGTAAGAAGAAAGAGGAAGTTATACTCAGAAAGGGTAAGAAACTTGGGATATGATTATTTCAAGAAAACAAATATATGGAAAATATATATAATCCAAAGAGTCTAGACAAACTTGCACATGATAATTCTACAAAAAGCTAAAGACTACAATTAAATGATATTTATCTTTACATCAAATTTTAGTGAAATCACTGATACAACTGCTTTGAAAAACTGATAGTGTCTAGTAAAGTTTAATATATATGTACATTCCCACAAGCCAACTTTGTTCCACTCCTGGGAGAAGACACACATTTATGAAAATATTTTCATGTCCACTAAAAGTCATATAAATTGTTCATAGATATACTCTTCATATAGACCCAAATTAGGAGCAACCCAAAGTGATAAGAATAAACAAAACGCAGTTACATGCCACAATATAAAATATGGAATGAAAATACCAGACATAAAAGAGACATATTAATATTGAGTCTGTCTATATAAAGTTCAAACTCAGCAAAGCTAATCTATAATTTTAGAAATCAGTATAGTGTTTATTCTTTCAGAGTGATTAGAGACTAGATTAGGGATCATTTGAATTCTGGCAATTTTCAGTGTCTTGCTCTGGGTACTTGTTACCTTGGAGGTGGTATGTTTACCTTGAAAAATTAATTGACCTGTATGTATATAAACTATACATTTCATGAATGCATATTATACTTCAATTTTAAAATTTTATATCAAAAATCATACAAAACAAAAGTGTTATTAAAGCCAAGCAGATATTCACTGGTATAAAAAGCTATATAGACCTCTTATGTTACATTTCCCATGATATTACAGGAAGGATGAAAAAGTTGGATATGAAATACATTTGTAAATATCATCTACCCATTTAAGGACTTCCATTTAAAAAAGAAAAAATCTAAATGGTTCAAAAATAAGAAGGGAAAGTTTCTATAACTTGGCCATCAGAAAGGGCAAAGCTAAAGGATTTTCACAGCAATTGATTCCATACACCCTTGAACAAACTCACATTTCAAAGAATCAGAGAAAACTTCCTTACTAACCTNCGACTCTGTGTGACCCATAGATGGCAGCCCACCAGGCTCCCCTGTCCCTGGGATTCTCCAGGCAAGAACACTGGAATGGGTTACCATTTCCTTCTCCAATACGTGAAAGTGAAGTCGCTCAGTCATGTCCGACTCAGCGTCCCCATGACTGCAGCCCACCAGGCTCCTCCATCCATGTGATTTTTCAGGTAAGAGTGCTGGAGTAGGGTATAACACTATAGAAATTATAACTGAACTTTACAAGTTGTTGATGACCTTCTTTACTAAATATAGAAACAATAGATCAAGGAAGAAGCATTTTAGATTATAGTGAAATCAATTAAAAATACATCTATTCATATTTCTGTCTCCCTCATTTCATTACACTTCCCTTGAATGCAAGCACATAGCTTAGTTACTTTTTAATCCATTATCTAGCAGTACATGGCACATATAAAGATCTTAATCATTTTTGAAGAAACAAATAGAAAAATAAGTAAGAAGAAAGAGGAAGTTATACTCAGAAAGGGTAAGAAACTTGGGATATGATTATTTCAAGAAAACAAATATATGGAAAATATATATAATCCAAAGAGTCTAGACAAACTTGCACATGATAATTCTACAAAAAGCTAAAGACTACAATTAAATGATATTTATCTTTACATCAAATTTTAGTGAAATCACTGATACAACTGCTTTGAAAAACTGATAGTGTCTAGTAAAGTTTAATATATATGTACATTCCCACAAGCCAACTTTGTTCCACTCCTGGGAGAAGACACACATTTATGAAAATATTTTCATGTCCACTAAAAGTCATATAAATTGTTCATAGATATACTCTTCATATAGACCCAAATTAGGAGCAACCCAAAGTGATAAGAATAAACAAAACGCAGTTACATGCCACAATATAAAATATGGAATGAAAATACCAGACATAAAAGAGACATATTAATATTGAGTCTGTCTATATAAAGTTCAAACTCAGCAAAGCTAATCTATAATTTTAGAAATCAGTATAGTGTTTATTCTTTCAGAGTGATTAGAGACTAGATTAGGGATCATTTGAATTCTGGCAATTTTCAGTGTCTTGCTCTGGGTACTTGTTACCTTGGAGGTGGTATGTTTACCTTGAAAAATTAATTGACCTGTATGTATATAAACTATACATTTCATGAATGCATATTATACTTCAATTTTAAAATTTTATATCAAAAATCATACAAAACAAAAGTGTTATTAAAGCCAAGCAGATATTCACTGGTATAAAAAGCTATATAGACCTCTTATGTTACATTTCCCATGATATTACAGGAAGGATGAAAAAGTTGGATATGAAATACATTTGTAAATATCATCTACCCATTTAAGGACTTCCATTTAAAAAAGAAAAAATCTAAATGGTTCAAAAATAAGAAGGGAAAGTTTCTATAACTTGGCCATCAGAAAGGGCAAAGCTAAAGGATTTTCACAGCAATTGATTCCATACACCCTTGAACAAACTCACATTTCAAAGAATCAGAGAAAACTTCCTTACTAACCTACATCCCTGCCCAAGAGGAATAGCTCAGCACATACCCTGCTCAACAAAGTAGAACTACATGCAAATAATTTTTTCTTTTCCAGGTGTTTAAATGAAATTTCTGGAGCTGACAAAACCACTCTGGTAGTAGAGGGATGGGAGCTCATAAAGACTAAGAGATACGCAGCAGAAAAGTCAAATGGATGCTTTGCTATTTGGATTCCACTCTTGGTTGGCTTCTAACCCATCTTCTTTCTGCCAAGATGCTGCCTACTAACTGCTTCACTGGACTGGGCACCTTCATGTTCTACTAGAAATCAAAATAGTGCAAGCATCTGCTAATTTAAATGTTTTTCCCCAACATAAATTAGGAAGTGGATACTTAGCGTGAACTGAGCTGAGGGATATAACATGGTGAAATAAGAACAGACTGCAGAGATAAAAAGAAGGTTCTGAGGAAAAAATAAAGATTAAAAAAATGGAAGATTTTACAATCAAAACATTATTAAGCAGCAGAGAAAGACCTTCACTGATTTTCTATTCTTATTTCTCATCTTCTATTTCATGTTAATAGAATAAAATCAATGAAGAAGAAAATAAAAGAATTCTTCAAATTCAAATAGAAAACTGAGAAACCATATAATGATTGTATTGAAATATCCCCAAGGTATGTACTCTGAGCCTTAATGCATACCTTGAGTAGTTGAAATACACCAAAGTGAATATTAAAACTCCAAAGAAACCTCCTAGGAAAGCAATATTACTTAATTCTGATGCAGACTACTGTGTCAGTTAAGAAAATGTATATATAAAGTTCAGAAATACACTGCATTCATTTTCTATTCATCATAAAGAAATATAGTATGCATTAATCTATTATTTGCCTCAAATTTATATCTAAATATTATCTGAAGTCATCTATCATATGATTATAGTAAAAGAAATAAGCAGAAAAGCATTAAAAAATGAGCTATTTCAATAAGATCCACTTGCTGTGCTTCATGCTTCCCTTCCATTTGTGTGTATACTTTATCAATTAATCTAATAAAAATTCAAATATCCACAAGTCAGAAAACTTTTCCCATATAGATTAATTAGTACCTTTGAGAGTTATCTTGAATTTTAATATCTAGTCAAGGATCAATAATTATCATTATCTTTATAATTTCTTATATCAGTTTCTGTAACTCACTTGAGAGAAATAAATCATGGCTTCCCAAATATTCTGGTACATCTCAGAAAATGAATAGAGTTACTTAGTATAAATAGGATCCAAGCCCAGGGACATTGATGCAACTTCTTAGTTCATAATACTTTACATTCATGGAATGGTTTATCCTGCTTAATATGTTTCCAGTTATTCTTTCACAAAGAACACCTTGAGAAGATATAAAAAGTACTATTATTTTTTAAATTAATAAAATGTGGTATTACTGATTGTTTCTAGTAAAGCCAACATTTATTAAATAGCTGTAATGCTTCCTACAGGGAAACACTATTTTCCTTCATTTAATGGCCCAGCTATGAATAAGATCCAGGATTGGCTCCTATATTAACGCTCTTTCTACCCAACACTATTTTATTTTATTTACTTTTTTTTTTTTTGTCAGTAGCTTCATTATCTCTCACAAAGTCTGAGGACAGACTGTAAGTTCTGTAGTGGCCCAAAAGAAAATACACTTTTTAGGCATTCCTTCCTAACAAATAATTGTCACACCTAATACAACTCAAATAACAAACTTATTCCTTAACTCAGTTTTAGAATAAGGCTGATAAGAAAACCTCAGGCCAAAATTGTAACACTATAAATTAAACTGTGATTGATAAGGTCATTTATTTTGCCAAACACATATTTGAAGAAAGAGTAAAAGTATCTTCTTGACCTTTTTAATCTATCTTTGATAAAGGAACAACTCTAAACATAGCAACTTAGTAGCTTAATGGTTGCTTTATAGATAGTTTAATGGTTGCTTTTCCCAGAGGTTAAAAAAAAAAAAAAAGTTTGGCTTTTTAGTTTAATTCAGCAGGCTTGAAACACCTGCTACAAGGTATGACTGCAAAGCTAAATCTATAAACTCAGGTGCTTATTTTAAATGTGTAGCATGAATAGCCCAGATGTCAGTCAATGGAAAGTGGAGAAGCTCTCATACACTGGAGTATGCAGCCCATTTAAAAACCATTCAAATCCAAATGGCCAAACAAACAACAACAGTAACAACAACAAAAAAAAATCCCTGACCTCTACTGTAAAATTCTAGCACAGATGCTTGTGTAAACCTTATGAATGCAGCCTCCATGGTTTATATTTATACCATACGTGTATCTGACCTTGGAAGAGATTGGAAAGATGGATAGTACATATCCCTGAGCCTGAGGAGTCTACCAAACATGAGGTGAGGCAAATACTGAGCAACTCCAAGGTCGGAAGTCTGTCTCATAATGAAAACAGCATGAGTTCTGAGGTTACGATTCCAACACAAAAACATTCCGATGGCAGGAGATTTTGATTGTCATACCTAACCTTACTTCACCTACAACATAAGGATGATAATTCCTACCTTCCAAGGTATTAATGAGGTCACCTAATTTAATGTGAAATATTTTCCAGAATTTTCTTATATGACCTCTCTCTGTGGTAAACTCTATGGCAAACTATTGGCCATATTCCCTCCTCAAACGTTTCTCTTCTGTCCTCTTAGATGACAACGGATACTAATTTTAAGTTGACAGGAAGTGACCTCTCTACTGAGCTCCAGCAGAATAATTCAAGTTGGATCTCAAAATAACCATGTCCAAAACTGAACCCATTGCTTTTCTTATACATACTCCCAAATATGTTTCTCCTTCAACATTCTTAGACTGAAGTGCCCCAATTCCCAACTTACTAACAATAAACTTAAGGAGTATCCTTGACTCTTCCATTCCCTCATACCAATCATTAGGTAAGATCTATTATTCTCCCTATCAAATACTTCTCCAATAAGTACCTTTTGTTCTTATCCTCATTACTAGTAGTAGTCTAAAGAAAAAATGACTAGCGAGAAAATGAAAGAAGTGTGATACAAGGAGGAGAGAAAAAAATCACAGAAATATTAGAGATGCCTTTTTGGCTAATACAATATTTTGTATATGATACAATTAGAGGAATCTCTCTAAACTTCAAATATGATTCTCACACCCCAACTTGAAATTTTCAAATGGCTTTTAATTCAAACACAATAAATTTCATATTATTTATTATAGACAAGCATGATCTGACTCCAGCTTCTCTAACTTCACTTTATACCACTTCTCTTAAGGAACCCTTTTCTCTAGCCACATAGAATCACGTTAGGTTGTACAGGTGCCTTTGCATGAGCTATGCCCCTGCCTCCCCTCACATCTCTTGCTGTGTGTACATTTATCCTTCAAGACAATTTGGATTCTCACATTCTGTCATCTGTAGACACACTCATATATGCCAACAGTACTTACATCACACTAATATGTTGCTACTGCTGCTAAGTCCCTTCAGTCGTGTCCGACTCTGTGCGACCCCATAGATGGCAGCCCACCAGGCTCCTCCTTCCCTGAGATTCTCCAAAAAGAACACTGGACTGGGTTGCAATTTCCTTCTCCAATGCATGAAAGTGAAAAGTGAAAGTGAAGTCACTCAGTCGTGTCCGACTCCTAGCGACCCCATGGACAGCAGCCCACCAGGCTCATCCACCCATGGGATTTTCCAGGAAAGAATACTGGAATGGGTTGCCATTGCCTTCTCCAGCACTAATCTAGCAGTTATTAAACCATTCGGTTCAGTTCACTTCATTCGCTCAGTCGTGTCCCATTCTTTTCTACCCTATGAATCCCTGTCCATCACCATATCCTGGAGTTCACTCAGACTCACGTCCATCAGGTAGGTAATGCCATCCAGTCATCTCGTCCTCTGTCGTCCCCTTCTCCTCCTGCCCCCAATCCCTCCCAGCATCAGAGTCTTTTCCAATGAGTCAACTCTTCGCATGAGGTGGCCAAAGTACTGGAGTTTCAGCTTCACCATCATTCCTTCCAAAGAAATCCCAGGGTTGATCTCCTTCAGAATGGACTGCTTGGATCTCCTTGCAGTCCAAGGGACTCTCAAGAGTCTTCTCCAACACCACAGTTCAAAAGCATCAATTCTTTGGCGCTCAGCCTTCTTCATAGTCCAACTCTCACATCCATAGATGACCAAAGGAAA
>SJYV01039425.1:0-48785 GCA_006410875.1 Neotragus pygmaeus | reverse complement strand
GAAGACTCTTGAGAGTCCCTTGGACTGCAAGGAGATCCAACCAGTCCATTCTGAAGAAGATCAACCCTGGGATTTCTTTGGAAGGAATGATGGTGAAGCTGAAACTCCAGTACTTTGGTCACCTCATGCGAAGAGTTGACTCATTGGAAAAGACTCTGATGCTGGGAGGGATTGGGCGTAGGAGGAGGAGGGAACGACCAAGAATGAGATGGCTGGATGGCATCACGGACTCGATGGACATGAGTCTGAGTGAACTACGAGAGATGGTGATGAACAGAGAGGCCTGGCGTGCTGCAATTCATAGGGTCGCAAAGAGTCGGACACGACTGAGCAACTGAACTGAACTAAACTATATAGAGCTTCTCCATCTTTGGCTGCAAAGAATATAATCAATCTGATTTCGTTTTTGACCAACTGGTGATGTCCATGTGTAGAGTTTTTTGTTGTGTTGTTGGAAGAGGTTGTTTGCTATGACCAGTGTGTTCTCTTTGCAAAACTCTATTAGCCTTTTCCTGCTTCATTTTGTACTCCAAGGCCAAATATGCCTGTTACTCCAGGTGTTTCTTGACTTCCTATCTTCGCATTCCAGTCCCCTATAATGAAAAGGACATCTTTTGGGGGTGTTAGTTCTAAAAGGTCTGTAGGTCTTCATAAAACCGTTCAACTTCAGTTTCTTCAGCATTACTTGTATTAAACCATCACCATTGGCTATATTTATTCATTGACAATCAATTTATTCATTGACATATCTATGATTTATTTATCTATATATCACTGAATTATGAGTTTCTATTGGGGCCAAAATATTGTCCTAATTCTTTCATTCCCCGGGCTTTGTATACAGAATGACCAATTAATTAATGACATCTATCACCACTTTAAAGACATCAGAAAACTACCTTAAAATAATTTGCTTCTCCATGAGATAAAATTTCTAATTCTAAAGAGGAAATCACAACTGAAAGAGCTAAGTTACACTCATTCTAGAATGGAAATATTCTTCTTTAATTGTGTTCCGAATTAGGCTAACCTGATTTCCCTATGAACTAAGTGTTCTGGCCTAGCTGTTGATGACAGTTTTTAGCACTTACATGCAACGGTGTCATTCAGTGCTTATTGCTGTGTATCTCAGGTTGTTCTGAAAATACCTAATTTCTAATTACATACCCTAGCAGGAAGCAAGACCTTAAGCAGAATGCATGCTGGATGTCCCATATTTAGCATGTTTTTAGAAAGTTAAGTTAGTGCTCTCTACATTAATCAGTAATCAGATCTATTTGATTGAGGAAAACAGAAATAACTTAGGTTAATAATCTTGTTAAGTTTTAAGTATTCTTAGATGTTGATCTCAAAAAAGTATACAGTAGAACTGAACTAAGAGCTACAAGGAAATACAAATACGAAGTAAAAATAAGCACCCACTCTGAAGTCCTCCACTGTCTGGAAATTGTTAAATAATAATATGTTAAATGGTGAAGAAAATTGGTGGGACAGATCAGAGTTATTACAGGAAATGTAAAGAAAAGCAGGGCTCAGCATTGAAGAATCCACCTGCCGGTGCAGGAGACTTGAGTTTGGTCCCTGGGTTGGGCAGATCCCCTAGAGAACAAAATGGCAACCCACCCCAGTATTCTTGCCTGGGAAATCCCATGGACAGAGGAGCTGGGCGGGCTACAGTTCACGTGGTTGCAAAGAGTCAGACACGACTTCATGACTAAACAACAAAAAAGAGAAGCATGGCTAGGTTAAGAACTTTTTCACAGAGAGGCAGGTGAGCATTTCAAATTTATCAGGTAAAAGAGAATTTAAAAAGCTGAGTTAAAGTCAGTTGGCTCTTGAGACTTCCCTGGTGGTCCAGTGGTTAAGATGCCATACTCCCAATGTAGGAGGCATGGATTTGATCCATGGTTAGGGCACGCCATGGGCTGTGGCCAAAAAATAAAAACTAATAATCACTAAAAATAAAAATCAGTTGATTCTCTAAGATGCTTCTCAAACAGAGCATATCAAAACCTGAGCTCCTGATAATACCCCTCAACCCTCTACTCCCAGTATTCACCAGTTCAGGAATGGCAATACTTTCAGTTGTCCAGGCCAAAAACTTTTTCAGCCTTTACCACTGTTTCTTTCAAACCTCATATCTGTCTTGTCAGTAAAATCTATCACTTTTACTTCCACTTATTGAGAATTTGGCATCTTATCACCTCTAGCTTGTCATCAGGTCACCGCTTTGCTCAAACTATCCTACGCATCTTACTGACCTCATCCTTACTACTCTCCTTGCTCACTATGATCCAATGACATGGACCTTCTTGCTGGTTCTCTAAAACTCCATGCACATCACACCTCTGTCTTAGGCTGTCCTATCGCTGGCACACTCTTCTGGATCTGTGACTGGCTCCTTCTCCTACTTTTGAGTCTTTTGAGTCTTTACTCAAAAATCAACTTTTCAGTAAGACCTCCACCCTCTATCAGAAAATTCAACAATTTCATTCTCAATATGTCATACTCCTTCTCTGCTTTATTTTCCTCATATTACTGTTTATCACTAATACACTTTATATTATTACTATTATCATGTTTGCTTTCTGTCTTATTCAATGGAATGTAAGCTTCATGGGAGCATATGAAAGGTATTTGCCAAATGCTCATTAACGAATGAATGAACATCAACTCAAATTAAAATTTTGCAATTACTATGAAATATCTCACACATACAAATATTATCCTATCACATATGGGAATAAAATACTAACTGTGTAGTTATAAGTAGGAAGACAGACAAAGGACACAAAAATAGATAGCACAAAACTTCCTGCTTCCTTTTCCCTCNATTTTGCAATTACTATGAAATATCTCACACATACAAATATTATCCTATCACATATGGGAATAAAATACTAACTGTGTAGTTATAAGTAGGAAGACAGACAAAGGACACAAAAATAGATAGCACAAAACTTCCTGCTTCCTTTTCCCTCTTATTCCAGAGAATTCAAAACAAGTTTACCTATACATATATATATATATATATATATATATATGTATGTATGTATTATGATTTGCTCCTGAGTTTTACTTATGTCATATTTCATACTCTCTGGAATACATACAGAAAGCTTCTGAACTTAAAATATAATGGCTATGGCTATAGTTGAAAGATCAGTTGTATATGCCTGTCTATTAGAAGGTAAGTTATATTTAAAATCCAGATCCCTAACTAACAAAGATTTTGCCTTACTTAAGAACTAGATAGTGTGAATGTAACTTCTATATGCTGAGTATCCACTGTTTAGTTTTTGCCAATTTAAATATTCACATCTCTAGGAATGGCTGCAATCCACCCTGGTATATAAAATAAATTAGCATTCTTGCACTCTGGAGAAAAGTATGTGTTTAGCACCAAATGGAATCAGCAGATGACTAAATACTCTTTTTGCCTTGTTTCCATAATAAATACAACAGATGCAAAATGCTGGAATGTGGACAACTCCTAGAAGGATGGTGTTTTCCTCTAATGTAGAAATAAGCCATTCAAAAATGCATTTGATATAGCACACAAGAATCAGCAAGAACCACCTGGTTTATGTATTTCCATCAAGGTGATGTTACGACTAACTATACCACAAATACCTCTGTAGCCCCAGTGAAGCATAAGACATTCTTTGATATTAAGCATCACTAATTATCTTATAAAGTTATAGCAATGGTAATTCTAGTCCAAAATAAAGGATTGCCACATAAATGATTTAGAAAAACTATAGTTCACACTAAATACTGAGCATTACACAAACTCGGGAGACAGTTAAAGACATGAGATATGGTCTCTAAAATATGAGGTAATAGAGGAGGACCCTTTCAATATTAAGTATGAAAAAAGTACCTTATTAGGAAGACTCAATTTCATCATATCACCTCTTTTAAAAGAATATAGCACAAGGAATATGACAGTACATCACCCTTGGTTCCATATGGTTCTCTAGCTCCTACTACCCAAATGTAAGTTGAATTTTCATTCCCATGTTTATTCACTGTTGGATATGTAAGGAATGAATACTCAGAGACATTCAGTTTCAGTCAAAAAAAGACAAAGATATTCTTTAACCTGATAAAGGGGAAAACTGACAGTAAGAAAGATCATGTGTGTGCTTAGTCACTCAGTCGTGTCCCATTCTTTATGACCCCATGGCCTGTAGCAGCCAGGCTCCTCTGTCCATGGGCGTTCTCCAGGCAAGAATACTGGAGTGGGTTGCCATGCCCTCCTCCAGGGATCTTCCCAACCCAGGGACCAAACCCGGGTCTCCCACAGTGGAGGCAGTTTCTTTACCATCTGAGCCACGGGGGAAGCCCAAGGAAGATCATACTGAATCTAAATGCTTAAAAGACTAAATGCTTTCTGCCTGTGATCAGAAATAAGAAAAGAATATCCTCTTTCACTTCTATTCACTATCTAGTAAAATAATTTAAGAAGGGAAAGTAAGCAAAATGCATCTAAATTGAAAAGTAAAACTATCTATTTGAGTATAACATGATCTGGTATACAGAAAATCCCAAGAAATTTTTTTTTTTAATTAGAGTTAATATATATGAGCAGTGTTGCAGGATACAGGGTTAATGTACAAAAATGAATCATATATCTATACATTTAACAATTAACAATCTAAAAATAAAATAAAGGAAACAATACTATATATAATAGATAAAAAACATATTTAGTAGTGAATCTAACAAAGTAAGTGCAAGACTTCTACACTGAGAACTATGAAAAAGATACAAAAACATTAAGAGATTTAAATAAAACTTTTCATGTCATGGAATGAAAGACAATAGTATTATGATGGCAATAATCCCCAAAACTAAACTATAAATTCAGTATATTTCCTATCAAAATGCCAGTTGTATTTATTGTAGACATTGACAAATGAATCTAAAATTATGAAAATGCAAGGAACCCAAAATAGCCAATATAAACTTTAAAAAGAATAAAACTGGAGGACTCATACTTTCTAATCTCAAAACTTACCAAAAAACTACAAGAAAGTGTGATACTGGCGTAAGTATAGATATATAGATTAATGGAATAGAATTGAGGTTTAAAAATAAATCCTTAAGTTTATAGCCAATTAATTTTCAACAAAGTTATGTAAACAAACCACTGGAGAAAGAAAAATCTTTTCAATAAACAGTTCTGGGACAACTGTATCAGTTCAGTTCAGTCGGTCAGTCGTGTCTGATTCTTTGCAGCACACCAGGCCTTCCTGTCCATCACCAACTCCCAGAGTTTACTCAAACTCATGTCCATTGAGTCNGGCAATTTGATCTCTGGTTCCTCTGCCTTTTCTAAAACCACCTTGAACACCTGGAAGTTCATGGTTCACAGACAACTGTATGTTTACATGCAAAAGAAGGAAGATGAACCCCTACCTCATACCATACACAAAATTAAATCAACATGGATCATGCACCTTTTAACAGCTAGAGCTATAAACTTCATTCATGAGAAGTGTTTGCACACTTGCTTGTTCCTGGGCAGAGTTGAGGGGGCAGGTTTTCCACACCACCACAGTGGTGCATCCAAGCATGAACTGTGTGAATGCTCCAAGCCTGTTTGAGAGCTTGGTTGTGACATACAGACATGGCTCAGACATGAAGCAGCATCTGAGAAGGATAGGGACAGCCATTTCTAATGCTTACACATACAATTCATCAGAAAAAGTCCCATTTCTACCTACAGCCAAATTGCCACAGCTTGTATCCCAACACACCAATTGCTTTGAGGCACAGCTCCCACTATGGCAAGTGTGGCAGAGGCTATGGGAAGAGCCCAGTTATAAGAGATAAAGATGACTTAGACCCAAATCAGTATCTGAGTAGAGTAAGGGCAGGCATTACTGGTCCTTGTATAGGTAGCACATCAGAAACAGTACAGGTCTCTGACCCTGGCATGTCTACCATAGCCTGCAACCAAACTGAGTGTCTACATCAGCTCCTCTTGCTCCAGCATTGCTCCTTTCTGGGATGAGGAGCACAAACATAAAAGGATGGAGCCAGCTTGGACCCAGCCCTCAGGGCTTTGGCTCCAACAATTTGAAAACTGTTCTTGCCCCTAGTAGGGCAGTGATAAGTACCAGAGGGGAAGAACCAACTCATACCTGGGTCCAGCCTTAGCTTCTTCATCTCCTGCCCCAATGCCACCAAGATGACAACTGCCAGCACACCCTGAGTAAATATGTCATTTGTATTCACATCAAATTCATCTCTCTCTCTCTCCCACCAAAGCCACTGGGCACACACATACTATATAGGGCATTCCCACATAGGGGATATTCATTCTATTATTAGCATGCAATATATATTAAATAATTGTTTCACTTAATTTCATAGACAGAGGAAGTTAAGCAAAATGAGAAGACTGAGAGGTTGGTCTCATTGAAAGAGAAGAGAAAAGCCTGAAAAATAAACTAATGAAACAAACAATTTACCAGGTAAATAATTTAAAGCACTAGTAATAAAAATGTTAATGGAGTTTGGGAAAAGAATAGAACACAGTGAGAATATTGACAAGAAACTAGAAAATATGAAAAACAACCAGCCAGAAATGAAGAATATGATAAAAACAATGAAATACACATTAGAAGGAATTAACAGAAAACTGGTGATACAGAGGAATGTATGAGTGATCAGGAAGACAGAATAATGAAAACCACCTAATCATAACAGCAAAATGAGAGCAGTTTAAGGGATTTTTGAGACAACATTAAGTGTACCAACATTTATATTACAGGGGTCCAAGAAGGAGGAGAGAGAGAAAAATGGTTGAAATTGTACTTGATGAAATTATGACTGAAAACATCTTAAGCCTGAAGAAGGAAACAGATATCCAGGTATAAGAAACAGAGGATATCAAACAAGGTGAACTCAAACAGACCAAAACCAAGACATATCATAATTTAAGCAGTGAAAGTTAAAGAGGGAATTTTAAACTTAGCAAGAGAAAATCAATCCTACACAATGGATCCTCCATAAGGCTATCAGGTAACTTCTGTGCAGAAACTCTGCAGGTGAGAAGGAAATGGAACCATCTATCCAAAATGCTGAAAACCTACGACCTATGATACTCTACCCAGCAAGATTATTGTATACAATAAAAGGAAAAATAAAGAACTTCTCAGGCAAGCAAAAACTAAGAGTTTATCAACACTAAACCTGTTAAAGGGTTTAGTATCTTCCTCTAAGTAGAAAATAAAGAAGCAAGAATCTTTAATATCTAAATAAAAGTAGAAATCCATAGGAAAATAAAAGTAGAATCCATAGGAAAAGAAAAATCCCATTAGTATAGGCAAATAGACAATAAAGACTGATGACCAACCACCTAAATAAGGTTGTATAAAAATCAAAAAACAAAAATGAAAAATCAACTATCTCTACAATAATCAACAAGATAACTTGAAGATATAAATATAAAATGTGGGAAAGGAGAGTAATGAATGTAGATAGTTTTGGATGCATTTGAATTTAAAGGACTAACTATTTAAAGTAAGTAGCTATAATTACAGGTCTACATATATGTACCCCATGATAACCACAAATCAAAAGCTTACTGTGTATACACACACACACACACACACTGTATACACATACATACATATATATACAAAAACTAGAGAGAAAAGAGCATAAGCACATTACTAAAGAAAATCTTCAAAGCACAAAGAAACAAAAAGAAGAAAAGAACTCAGAAGAATTACAAAACAACCAGAAAATAAGTAGTAAAATTGCTGTAAGTACAGCTAATCAAAAATTACTTAAAATATCAATAGACTAAATGTTCCAGTCAAAAGACATAGGGTGGCTTATCAGATAATCAGTAAGACCCTTCAATATACTACCTACAAGAGATTCCCTTCCAGGAGAAAAGACATACACAGGCTGAAAATAAGGGGATGGTAAAGGATATCTCATGCAAATGCAAACAAGAAAGCAAGAGTTACAATACTTATATCAGATAATATACACTTTAACACAAACTCTGTAACAAAAGACAAAGAAGGACATTATACATAATGATAAAGGGGAAAACACAAGAAGATAATAAAGATAACACTTTAACATAAGCACATCATACAAGAACATCTAAACATATAAAGCAAATATTAATAGACAGAAAGGGGGGAAATGATGGGAATAAAATAATATTAATAGTAGGGTACCTTAACACTCCACTTACATCAATGGACAGATCATCTAGACAGAAAATCACAGAGCAACAATGATCTTAAATGACACATAAATGACAAAATAGACCAGTTAGACTTAATAGGTATCTACAAGACATCCCATCCAAAGATATGGAGAATCCACATTCTTTTTAAGTTCACATAGAATGTTCTTCAGGATAGATCATGTATAGAGATACAGGCCAACCCACCAAAACAAGAAAAAACTCAAAAACCTAATATAACAACTAAAGCAATGAGAAAAAGAAAAATAGGCAAAGCCTGGAGCCAGCAAAAGGAAAGAAATAATAAAGATCAGACAGAAAATAAATAAGACAAAAAATAGAAATATCAATGAAACTGAGAGGTGGACTTTTGAAAAGATAAACAAAATTGGTAAACTTCTAGCCAGGATCATCAAGAAGAAAAGGGAGACCTAAATAAACAAAAGAAGAAATGAAAGAGGAGAAATAATAACCAATACCACAGAGATACAAAGAATCATAAGATACTATGAATAATCATATGCCAGCAAATTGGACAACATAGAGGAAATGGAGTAATTTCCAAAAGCATACAATCTTTCAAACCTAAATTAGGAATAAATAGACAATCTAGATAGACTGATTATGAGTAAGGCAACTGAATTTGTAACTTTAAAAAATTCCTAGCAAACAAACATTGAGACCAGACGGCTTCACAGGGGAATTTGATCAAATATATTAAAAAGAGCTAATATCTGTCCTTATCAAACTATGCCAAAAATTGAAGAAGACACTCCCAAATTCATTACATGAGACCACCATTATTCTTATACCAAACTCAGACAAAACCACCACAAAAAAAGAAAAAGAGAGAGAGATTTACATGACAACATCTTTGATGAATCTAGATGTAAAAATCCTCAACAAAATATTGGCAAACCAAATTTGTCAATAAATAAAAAATATCATACACCACAATTAAGTGTGATTTATCCCAGTGATGCAAAGATGGTTCCAAATTCACAAAGCAATCAATGTGATATGCCGCATCGCAAAAGAAGTATAAAAATCACATGATCATCTCAACAGATGCAGAAATAGCACTTGAAAAACTTCAACAGCTATTTATTACAAAAACCTTCATCAAAATTGGTTAGAGGGAACATATCTCAACACAATAAAGACCATTTGTGACAAATGTACAATTAACACCTTACTGAAGAGATATGGCTCTTAGGAGTAGAGAATGCAGAGTCATAAGAGATAATAGGGACATCACAGCTGTTCTTTGCAGTATTCTCTCTAACAGAAAAATACTAAAGGAAATCACAAATGAAAAACAATGACAGATGATGACAATGATGATACTGATGGAGATGGACACAAACTTTGACTGGCAGAACAGAGTAAGAAAGACTCCTGGTTCTATTCCCAGACCAACCAGGAGGGATGGAAAGGGATGTGTTATGAGGGCCACTGACACATCCACAGTTCCTTCCTAATTGGCAAGTCAGACACAGAATCTAGCAAACTGGGACTGAACCATGAGGGACATGTATTTAGTGACTATTGTATAGATGGTAGGGTTTCAGGTACTTAGTCTTCCTTCTATGCTTTGTGATAGAGAGAGCATTTCTTATTTAAGTGGAAATATTGTGTTCTCTCTTACCAATTTATTTCAATTATATTCTCTAAATTATTACAACCTCTTGTATCATCCTTTTTCAGATTGATCATCTTGCAACCTTTGATATTCAGAATATTGGTAGAAAAAATATCTAAAGCTGAGGTAATAAAGAAAATGTCCCAAAATAGCCTCAATACTAAGGTTAGATTTACTAAATAAACATCATTTATAAATTAATGAGAAGTACTAATAAGTTGCACGGTCTAAGAAGAGTCACTTAGGTGGAAAAGGGGAGGGACAAGAGGAAGGGATGAATAAAAATTAACATATATTGAGCATCTACTGTATAGATGGCAATGTTCCAGGTGCTTTCCCATCTACATGAAGTAATTATCCTTATTGTCATTCTTATATATAAAAACAGAAGCACAGAAAGTTTATAATTCATCCAAGCCCAAAAACTACTACTATTTTTGCTACAGGAATCTAGATCTTTCTGACCTACATCCATGTTTTAAGCACAAGGCAATGCTACGTTTATTAACTTCTCTCAAACTCATTTTTCTAATATAACAAATGAGATGTCTAACTTTTGAGGGGTCACTCTAAAATAAAATAAATTTATGTGATTGTTCCCATGGTACAAAATTACAATAATTTCTGAAGTCTATTGCAACTCTGCTGCTGCTAAGTCACTTCAGCCGTGTCCGACTCTGTGCAACCCCACAGACAGCAGCCCACCAGGCTCCCCCGTCCCTGGGATTCTCCAGGCAAGAACACTGGAGTGGGTTGACATTTCCTTCTCCAACTCTAAAATTCTCTAATTATGTCTTAAATAGTATGTAGAGGGAAAATTATACAGTCTAACAGTCCAACAATACTAAGACAGTGTTTCTTCCATGTATTATGTTAATACACAGGTCAATTAACTGTGTATAGATATTACTGTCAGCATTGCTATATCCAAACTATATATATTAAATGTTTTAATACTAATAATCTTATAAAACCTAGCATCATCTCCATTTTACAAATAATGTTAACTGTCTAAAGCAAACAATACTGGTAAGTGATGGAGGTGGAGTTTTAAACCAAAATATCTACCTCCAGAATCCAGAGGCTTAATCACTAGGCTGTTAGAACTTCCAACGAGAACCAAAAACACCCTAGTAGAGGTTCACGGTGTTTTAATATTCTATACATTTTCTTATTTGATCCCATTATATTGTGCTTATTATAAGGAAAAAGAAAAAGACAGCTTGTTCAATGTCATATAGCAAGTAGCAGAAAACAAATTGAATTTTTGCAGTACTGTGTGAAATTTTTCTTACCTCTTACCACTAAAAACAAGCATCAGAAACATATATAATAATTTAAATGTAAGATATTAAATTTACCATCTTCTAAATTCCATATATATGTGTAATATACAGCATTGGTATTTCTCTTTCTGACTTACTTTACTCTGTATAATAGGCTCCAATTTCATCCCCCTCGTTAGAACTGACATAAATGTGTTCCTTTTTATAGCTGGGTAATATTCCACTGTGTATATGTACCACAACTTCCTTATCCACTTGTCTGCCAATGGACATCTAGGTTTCTTCCATGTCCTAGCTATTGTAAACAGTGCCACAATGAACGCTGGGGTACATGTGTCTCTTTCAATTCTGGCTTTGTTGGTTTGTATGCCCAGCAGTGGGATTGCTGGGTCATATGGCAGTTCTATTCAGTTTTTTAAGGAATCTCCACACTGTTCTCCACAGTGGCTGTACCAGTTTGCATTCCCACCAACAGTGTAAGAGTGTTCCCTTTTCTCCACATCCTCTCCAGCAAGGAATAGTGGTGCTTTACATAGCCCTTATGTATGAGAAAGGAGTGGTATGCACCCTTTAAGATGACTTTCAGTGGTTCCTGCTTCCTGATATATATGCCCTTGAGTAACAGAATACTGAAACTGGAACCAAACTGGCATTGGCATTGCTAGCTCATATTCATAATTCTGAAGATAATCCATTAGACACAAGATGGGATGGGGCAAAGTAAACTGGAATATGAATTAGCATTTTGAATATACATAGTAATTGACTATGACAAATTTTGTCTATAGAACAGACAGCTAAAAGGACATAAATAGAGTATTATTGTTATATAATTTTCAGTATTCAGTTTACTCCCTTTCATGAAAAGATACCCTAAATGTTTATGCAATATGAGTCATACCTGGATAGATATGTCTGCTGAGATAGATTTTTAAATTTATTTATTTATTTTAACTGGAGGATAATTACTTTACAATATTGTGGTGGCTTTTACCTTACATCAACATGAATCAGCCATGGATACACATGTATCCCTCCATCCTGAACCCCCCCTCCCAACTCCTTCGCCACTCCATCCCTCTGGGTGTCATCTTGGTTTTACACCAGAATTATGTCTCAGTCTGAATTGTTTACTTAATCACCTCACTGCCTTACCAAATGACTTCTTTTGATCCATTTTAACAGCTAAAAATATTAGGATATTGAATTTACTTTTATTATTAAATTAACGACAAATATAAACCATAATCAAACATGTTGCTTTAGATTTCTTTTGGGAGAAAGTAATGGGACACACAATTTCATTATTACTGGATTGTTTACCTGAATGAAGGATCACCTAATAAAGATGACAGTTCTTTCCCTAAAAAATTTTTTATCCCTACAGTCAATTAAANGCTGTATCTGATGCTGGGAGGGATTGGGGGCAGGAGGAGAAAGGGACGACCAAGGACGAGATGGCTCGATGGCATCATGGACTCGATGGACGTGAGTCTGAGTGAACTCCGAGAGATGGTGATGAACAGGGAGGCCTGGCGTGCTGCGATTCACGGGGTCGCAAAGAGTGGGACACGACTGAGCGACTGAACTAACTAACTAATGATAAATGTTAAGGGCTTACTATGTTCCAGGTTCATTATCTCACTTTACTCTCTAAACAGCTAAATGAGGTAATATTTTACCTGTTTTATAGTTAGGAAACTAAGACACAATGAAATTAAGTAGCATGTCCAGCCAGCTAGTGGGAGAATCACGATTCACATTCCAAGTCACTGCCTCCAAAGACTCAATGTGTTTCCAAAATCTATAATAGTTATGGATTTGAAACATTTGCTTATGCCAGGTCCTTGGAACTTCCTCCATTTTGCAAATTTTAGTTTTCACCTGGCTGGCTTTATCCTTTATGTGTTTATTCTCTCCTGTCTTCTTCTCATTATAGATAACATAACTGTCTAGTTTCATGAAATTTTAGAAATAGAATTCACCCTCTGATAAATTAACCCAGCAAGGACAAAAAGGAAGTTATTAACAAAACACAACTTATGTCCTGAATTTCCTACCAGTGAGGTACCCTTACACGATGCTGTAATGCAGCATTTCCAAAATAAGTAAATATTAAAAATCTTTTTTAAAAGACTGGAAAACCCAATTCTTTTGAAGGTAATAATCAGATGTAACAATTCAGGATAAATTTTTAAAAGCTCAGCTATGACTCTAATAGAATTTATGCACACTTAAAAAAAAATAACATCAAAATACTGTAATCTAGCTTTGAAAGCTCTCTACATGTTCTTCCAAACCCTGTCGACCAGCTCTTCTGGTCTACTTGCCATACCATGTACAAGTCCCTCTCAGTCTTGCTTTTAGAACCCGGACAGCTATCTCCATATTTCCATCTTCTAAAATTAGACTCAACCATTCATCCTCAGTGTTTCTGCCAAAGTCTCAACTATGATCTGTTAATGGCCCATATTCCATCATTTTGAAATTCTACCAACAAATTTGTGATAATTTGATCATAACATTTTTATCTCCTCTCTCCCTCCAGTTGCACTAAAACAGTGAAGGGAGCACATACAAAGAAAATAAAAGGCACTGTTGAGTGAGATTTTCAATAAATGAGGGGAGAGGACGCAATGAAAGACAGGTAATCTGCTTAACAAAAAGGAAAAAGGTATAGCTTAAAGAGGAGAATAAAGATCAAAAAAGAACTGATTCATTTCATAGAACCCTTAGAGAGGCTCAAGATTCAAAATCTCTCATCGTGGAACATAGAATATCCACATATACCTCTCTCCCAACCCCTGCATTGGATATTGGCACCAAGAGAGTGCTATAATTTTCATGGAAGAAATTTAACTGTAGAAGTCAATACCCAGAGACCTCAGTTACTAAAAAGAGTAACAGTGAGATTGAAGGTAGAAATAGATGGATTAATTAAAAGTCCATGTACTAAGTCACAAGACTCCCCCCCTAGCATCCTCTATTTCGTCAAATGCAAAAAGTTGGGAACCAGCATCTTCCACACACAAGAAACGAAAAATTACTTCCCTGAAAACACTGAACTGCCCTGAGAAAAATATTTTTGTTTTCAGGCTTGAGGTTCTCCAACTCCCAAAAGATTCCAAAATGAAGTAGGTCAACAAATAAGACATAGAAACAGATCCTCACGTCATCTTTTTTAATGCCTCATTCAAATATAGACCAAAGAATCATCAAACACTTGATGAAAGTCTCCAACGTTAAACACAAACCAAAATAAACAAAGAAGAAAAAAAAACCTGGAAAAAAATGAAATATGCTAGAAACATTTTAAAAAGTAATCAAAAAATATTAATCAGTATAATCAGGAAGATATATTAAGGGTTTAAAATGACAGTCATAATATAGGAATGGGATGCTGTAGAAAAACAAAAAAGTAGAAAACAGTAAGGAGCATGAAAAATTGAACTTATATTTTACCCAATGCATGTGGTAAACTATATTGTTTAAAAATATTCTCTGCTCTTCTCCTAGCATCAGAATTTTTTTCTTCCCAGCCCCATCAATGGCAGGCTATTTGCTATTGATTTCATTTTGGCAAGTAAATAAATGGGTTTCAATGTAATGTTTCACAGAAACCTTAAAAGCAAGCATGTGGTTTACATTTTTTTCTCCTCTGACATTTGCACCAGCATTCTGAATCTTCCAAGGAAGATAGTGTGGACAGGTCTAGTGGTGACTACAATGAAAAACTATTGTGATTAAGAACTAAATTTCTGTTGTTGAAAGCCAAGGAGATTTGGAGCATGTTTCTTACTTCAGATAATCTAGTCAATTATGACATTACGATATGGTTGATCACACTGATGGAGCTTCAGACTATTCAAAAAGTCTGAGTCTGAATTAGGAGGTATACGAATAACTAAACAAATAAAAATAATTAACTTTGGAAAAAAAACCAAAATTTATACAGTAACAAATGGTAAACCTATTAACCTATATGGCTCAGAGTAAAAAACATTTATATAGTCATTATAACATAATCACTTGATAATGGCTGAACCAAAAATTGAAACAACACTGTCAAAATAAGAGGAAGATCTGTATGTGTGTGTTAATAAAACTGTTAAGAAAATCCTAATCTTCTCTAAAAGGAAGTTAGTAGAGATCTAATATTGAAGAGTCAACAAAAATAGTATACTGTGTGATATTTAAAAATATGTATATATACTAAAAGAGTTAAAAGATTTAAAGTAGTTGTCTCAGACACATGAGAACCAGAAGAAGTTTGGGACATGCAACTGTCATTCTTCAATACAGCACTATTTGGCTTTTACTGTATTATTTTGATAAAAGATAAATGAAAAAAAAACAGTTTTAACATTTACATACATAGAGTTAAGTATCCAAGAAACCAACAGAAAAGTTTTTAAAAGGCTAAGAATAATTGAGAAGTGGAGAGGGAATAGGCAAGGGACTCTTATTTTTCACTTTAAGTTTCTCAATACTATTTAATTTTCTTGATTTTTTGCAAGTCAACTTGATAAAAAAATTTTTAAGTTAAAATTTTCCAAGGGAAAACAATTAGAAATATCAAATGAACTCTGTAAGTGAAATTTGCTTGTGCTATAGTCAAATCACCAGAAAATAAATTCATGTCAAGAATAAAGCAAAGAACTCAATAATTGTTTATATCCTGGTAAAATCAATAATTTAAAACTGTGACCTCCATATTTTGTTTTGGTTTTTTTGTAATGAGAATTTTTAGCACAGTTATCTGGGTGCTTTAGGAATCTCAAGCATTATTCTAGAGATCTAATGTACAGTACAGATGTAATGTATAGTGACTATGATTATTAATACTATACTACAAACTTGAAAGTTGCCAGGAGAGTAGATTTTAAAATGTTCTCATCACACATACATACACACATGCAGTAATTATATGATGTAATGCAGGGGTTAGCCAATGTTATGGTGATAATAACTTTGCAATATGTAAATGTATCAAATCATCACCTTGCAAACCTTAAACTTATACAGTGTTACAAATCGATTATATCTCAACAAAGCCGGAAAAAAGAATCTCAATCATCATCAAAAATAAATTAGACAAATAAATGCAGAAAAAGCCTTTGACAAAATTCAGCACCCTATTATGATTAAAGCTCTTTAGAAAAAAATGGGCATAGAAGGAACCTACCTCAACATAGTAAAGGCCGTATATGATAAGCCTACAGCAGATGTTATTCTCAATAGTGAAAAACTGAAAGCATTTGCCCTAAACAGTGGACAAGGGTGTCCACTTTCATTACTATTATTCAACATAGTTCTGGAAGTCCTAGCTACAGTAATCAGAGAAGAAAAAGAAAAAGGAATCCAGATTGGAAAAGTAAAAGTAAAATTCTCACTGTTTGCAGATGACATGATACTGTACATAGAAAACCGTAAAGATAGTATCAGAAAATTACTAGAGNCATTACGGATGTGAGAGTTGGATTGTAAAGAAAGCTGAGCACCGCAGAATTGATGCTTTTGAACTGTGGTATTGGAGAAGACTCTTGAGAGTCCCTTGGACTGCAAGGAGATCCAACCAGCGTATTCTAAAGGAGATCAGCCCTGGGTGTTCTTTGGAAGGAATGATGCTAAAGCTGAAACTCCAGTACTTTGGCCACCTATGCGAAGTGTTGCTGCTGCTGCTGCTGCTGCTAAGTCACTCATTGGAAAAGACTCTGATACTGGGAGAGATTGGGGGCAGGAGGAAAAGGGGACGACAGAGGATGAGATGGCTGGATGGCATAACCAACTCAATGGACGTGAGTTTGAGTGAACTCCAGGAGTTGGTGATGGACAGGGAGGCCTGGCATGCTGCAATTCATGGGGTCACAAAGAATCAGACAAGACTGAGCAACTGAACTGAACTGAACTGATTTAAGGAGACAAAAGAACTGTATACAGAAAATTATAAGACTAATGAAAGATGACATCAAAGATGTCATAAGCAGATGGAGAGATATTCCATGTTCCTGGGTAGGAAGAATCAATATTGTGAAAATGACTATACTACCAAATGTAACCTACAGATTCAATGTGATCCCTATCAAATTTCCAATGGCTTTTTTTTTCACAGAACTAGAACAAAAAATTTCACAATTCATATGGAAACACAAGAGACCCCAAATAGCCAAAGCAGTCTTGAGAAAGAAGTATGGAGCTGGAAGAATCAACCTTACTGACTTCAGATTATACTATAAATCTACAGTCATCAAGACAGTATAGTACTGGCACAAAAAGAGAAATATAGACCAACAGAACAAGATAGAAAGCCCAGAAATAAACCCATGCACCTATGGGCACCTAATTTTTGACAAGGGAGGCAGGAATATACAATGGAGCAAACAAAGACAGCCTCTTCAATAAATGGTGCTGGGAAAAGGGGACAGCTACATGTAAAAGAATTAAATTAGAACACTTCCTAACACCATATAGAAAGACAAACTCAAAATGGTTTAAAGACCTAAACGCAAGACCAGAAACTATCAAACTCTTAGAGGAAAACATGGGCAGAACACTCAATGACATAAATCAAAATCCTCTATGACCCACCTCCTAGAGTAATGGAAATAAAAACAAAAGTAAACAAGTGGGACCTGACTAAGCTTTTGCCCAGCAAAGGCAACTACAAGCAAGGTGAAAAGACAACCTTCAGAAAGGTAAAAAATAATAGCAAATGAAATAACTGACAAAAAATTAATTTTCAAAATATACAAGCAGCTCATATAAGCCAATGCCAGAAAAACAAACAACCCAAAAAGTGGGGAAAAGACCTAAACAGACATTTTTCCAAAGAAGACATACAGATGGCTAACAAACACATGAAAAGATGCTCAACATCACTCATTATTAGAGAAATGCAAATCACAACCACATGAGGTATCATTTCATGCTGGTCAGAATGCCTGAAATCAAAAAGTCTACAAACAATAAATGCTGGTGAGGGTGTGAAGAAAAAGGAACCCTTTTACACCGTTGGTGGGAATGCAAACTGGTAATGCCATTATGGAGAACAATGAACTGGAAATAGAACTGCCATATGACTCAGCAATCCCAATGCTGTGCATACACACCGAAAACGAGAATTGAAAGAGACACGTGTACCCCAACGTTCATTCCAGCACTGTTTACAATAGCTAGGACATGGAAGCAACCTAGATGTCCATCGGCAGATGAATGGATAAAGAAGATGAGGTACATATACACAATGGAATATTACTCAGCTATAAAAAGGAACACATTTGAGTCAGTTCTAATGAGGTGGATGAAACTGGAGCTTATTATACAGAGTGAAGTAAGTCAGAAAGAGAAACACTAATACAGTATATTAATGCATATGTATGGAAATCAGAAAGACAGTAACGACAATCCTATATGCAAAACTATATGTAATCCTATATGCAAAAGAGACACAGATATAAAGAACAGACCCTTGGACTATGCAGGAGAAGACAAGGATGCGATGATATGAAAGAATAGCACTGATACATGTATATTGCCACATGTAAAATAGACGACCAGTGCAACTTTGATGCATGAAGCAAGGCACTCAAACCCAGGGCTCTGGGACAACCCAGAGGGATAGGGTGGGGAGGGAAGGAGGAGGGGATTCAGGATGGGGGGCCATATGTGCACCCATGGCTGATTCATGCTGATGTATGGCAAAAACCACCACAATATTATAAAGTAATCATCCTCCAATTAAAACAAATTAATTAAAAAATAAATTACTTTCAATATGCAATACTACACTTACTAAGGCTGAGTAATGCACATCTCAGAATCATTTTTCAAAAACACTAAAGAGTTTATACTTATCTTCATTTAAGCCAGTATTTTATTAACTTAACCACAAATTCCAGTTAAACACAATAAATATTAATTAAACAACTATCATATATGTGTGTAAGATTGCCTTAATTTTTGGAGGAAATAAAAGTTAAACTATTTCAGTCTCCATGATTCAGGAATTTATAATCTTGTAAGGCACATAAGGACTTCCCTGGTGGCTCAAGCGGTAAAGAATCCACCTGCCAATGCAAAAGATGCCAGTTCAATCCCTGAGTTGGGAAGATGCCCTGGAGAAGGAAATGGCAATCCACTCCAGTATTCTTGCCTGGAGAATCCCCTAGACAGAGGAGTCTGACAGGCTACAGTCCATGGGGGTCACAAAAGGTCAGACATGACTTAGCAACTAAACAAGAACAACAAAAAAGGACATAAGATAGGCATAGCAATTACCATAATAAGGTAAAAAGTTATAACAGCATAAAAGAGATAGAAAAGGGGAAGAGAAATGAAAATTACTTATAATTCAGAGGACCATGGAGCAGATGGTCTTTGAATATAGGCTCAAACTGAACATAGGAACCCAGAGGAAAGATAATTATATGGGCGCAAAATAGTAATATCAATAAAGAATGTAAAAAGGAAAGTGTGGCACATGTCAGTCCAACAAGTTATTTTGGTTGGATCATAACTCAGGAGAAAAGAAGTGGTAATAAAGAAAGAAAGAAAACTTTTGGGACCAGATCATAGGTTTCTTTGAGGATCAAGCTAACCATTTTAAAATTCATATAACAGAAATTTTGGAGTCCTTAAAGGTTTTTGAGAAACAAGTGACCTGTCTAGAATAATATTAAGAAAAATATACAGTTAATCTGAAAATATACATAGAAAGGATAAAAGAGAAGAAATAAGAGCCATGCTTTAACATTAATAAATAATAAGGAGAAAGTCACATTGTCTATATAGTTATCTTGAAATAAATTTTTGAGAAATATCTTCATTCTCAAGCACCGAGTATGTTTCAAATGTGCATTAGTATTTTGCCAACGACATGAGTGTTGTAAAAAATAAAATAAAATAAGCAAGTAACACAGCAAGTAACTGTGGGCTCAGCTGAGTCCAGTTCTTGAAGACCAATGGACTGTAACTTGCCAGACTCCTCTTTTCATGAAATTTTCCAGGCAAGAATACTGGAGTGGGTTGCTGTTTCCTACTCCAGGGGCTATTCCAACACAGGGATCTAACCCACATCTCTTGCATCTCCTGCACCAGCAGGCATATGCTTTACCACGGTGCCACCTGGGAACCCCTGAAGTGACACACACAAAGATCTACATAAACTCTATATTTATACTATTGGTTAAAATGCTTCCTAGACACCTAAAGGAAGAATAAGTGTCTTCAGGTAGAAAAGAAAGAACTCAAGTAACTGAAAATTTCCTTACTTATTTTCAAACAGGTGCTCTTCAAAAAAAAAAAAAACTGCAATTAATGAAGTTTCTGAAACATTAATATATCTGAATAGTAGACATATGGTAGGAAGAGCAAATGAGCAGACCAAGTTGAAGTCCTAATTTGTCAAAGTAAGCACATTAGTATTACCAATCTGTTAATGTTGACAAGGAGACTCATTTTGACTGTTTCTTTTGTATCAATAAATGAGTGGATTTCAAATACTCTAAATAGAAATACTAAAAGGGGCCCTTCTAAAAGTATGTATCAACCCAATAATTTCTAGATGCTGTTTCAGTGTAGCCTACACACATTTGCAGGACAGCAACTCAGTAGGGAAGAAATGTCTTAAGCCCTTGAGTTCTGTACTGAATGCTAATGTATTTGAATACGATGGATTTAATACAGAACTGAGAATAAATGACTTTCAGCAGCTGCACTCTAGACCTATAAATCGCTCTGAATACTACAAAATCCATACAGAGGAAGAACAGCTGGATAATTTACAACACCAGTATTTGTCAAGAAAAAGCTGAAAATACAGAACCTCCTTTTTTCAGAGTACACACTTCACAAAAATTAAAAATTATCCTTGAAGAGAACCTATTTGGATAAGTGTTTCTCTTCATATTGGCACACTGTTCCTTTAAAATACAAAATCTTTAATTCCACTCATTTTAAGGAGTACCTTTTTATTAATCAACTTATTTTAATTGGAGGCTAATTACTTTACAGTATTGTAGTGGTTTTTGCCATACATTGACACGAATCAGCCATGGGTGTACATGTATCCCCCAGCCCCACCCCATCCCTTAAGGTTGTTCCAGTGTACCGGCTTTGAGTGCCCTGTTTCATGCATCAAACGTGGACTGGTGATCTATTTCACATATAGTAATATACATGCTTCAATGCTATTCTCTCAAATCTATTAAAAGGATAATAACAGCAAATGAGAAAAGTTTTCTTGTGACAAAATGCAAGCACAAGGAAAAGTCTGTTAATGTTTATTTTGTGTGCCAATTACTATGCTCTGGTAAAATCCTACAAAAGGAAACACATTAACCAGATGACTTGCAGAGCACAGGGATACCAAAAATAGTACTTAAGTTAATACACTAATTGTAAAATCGCTGAGATTAAGTTTATCATTCTAGTTCTTGGACAAACTTTGGAGACTGAGTAAATAAAGTTTAATATAAGGACTGTCTTAAGCTTCTTAAAGAATAATATAAGCAATAAAAATATGCTCCATATAAGAAGTGAACTCTAGAAATAGAAAGCTATAGTCACTAAAGAGATATTAGCTCATGTGTCAGCAACTACATAACCTGCTTTCAACTTCCATTAAAGTCAATACAACAGAATGCCTAAGTGCTCATTTCGGTCACAAATCTATCATTGTTTGAGTTTTCATGCGACTCTTATTCATAAAGAAGCCATTTTGCCTTGATAATAACACCAAAGAAAAAATTTAATGTCCCCAGATGGAGCTATAATGTCCTCTATGTAGGAATTTGACAATATGAAAAAATTTAGACCTATTTTTCAAATGGACTTCACTCAGGTTCAGATATATAAGTTCCTTCAAAACAATGATCATAGGAAATTATACCAATTGACTCTTTTCTCCAAATAATGCAGTCTGCTGCTGCTAAGTCACTTCAGTCGTGTCCGACTCTGTGTGACCCCATAGACGGCAGCCCACCAGGCTCCCCTGTCCCTGGGATTCTCCAGGCAAGAACACTGGAGTGGGTTGCCATTTCCTTCTCCAATGCATGAAAGTGAAAAGTGAAAGGGAAATCGCTCAGTCGTGTCTGACTCTTCGTGACCCCATGGACCGCAGCCTACCAGGCTCCTCTGCCCATGGGATTTTCCAGGCAAGAGTACTAGAGTGGGGTGCCATCGCCTTCTCCTAATGTAGTCTAGTGGACTCTAATTACAATATTATATAAACATTGGTAGAAATACACACAGAGCGACAGGAGAATGGGCAACATTTTTGCTTACCCTATACCTCATTTCTCTAATCTCTTTACTTTAAAATTATATAGTTGAGGGCCCAAACAAGGCCCCCTCTCTGCCAGTTGTCCTTAAGTTAAACTCAAGCCTTCTCAGCACACACATAGCCTCTCATGATATGTACTTGTTGAGCAAAATGCCAGAGAAAGAATCATAGGCATCTCATAGTAGAAGTAGACAGATTCACAAAAAAATGCAAGCCCTAAAGTTTCACAGAGGGTTGAAGAGCAAAGAAAGAACACATAAATTTATGTGAAATTAGTTCCATTCATATAAACAGAAAGACTCAGCTGCATTTTTCTTAAGGTATACTATTTACTAGTTCAGGCCATGAACCACCATCTAGACAGGTAACTGCAAAGCAGAACTATCAAAGGAGAAATTCTTGCACTGCTTTAAAATGGGAATAGAGGACTATCACTAAATATACCCCCCAAAAAAAGTAACATTGTTTATAGGTCACTAAATCCACAGAACTTTATACATTTATATGATTCTCTTCCCTGCACTTTCGACAGGACTTTGAATCTCTCCCAGAATCTCTCTTAGGAGTTCAGCCACAGAACTGAGCTAACTTAAATGCCCTACCATCCTTGCTGTTCTGTAATCACTGAAGTTGTACTAAATTGCTCAAGTTAAAATATTCTGCGGTTCTAAACTGGTCCAAACTTATTTCAAGAACAGTAGTACCCAATTTTTTTAAATGCCCATTCAATAAAAGTATTAAGTAAAATCAATAATTTATTAATTCACAGTTGTGAAAGCCAAACCATTTTAGCAGTAAAGGATATAGAGTAATATTTAAAGAACAGAGAACATTTTATTTCTTATAAGTTGTAATGCAATGAAGCATCTCAGCAATTACTTGTTAAAGTTTCTGGCCTCAAATAACCTTAGAATTTTAAGGTCAGTTTCTGTTCTGTCTCTTTCTTACTCCAAATATCTATCTTTTTCATGGAAGTATGTTTTTTTCTTTTTTTTTCTTTCTTTCTTTATTATTATTATTTTTCTTTACAATGTTGTATTGGTTTTGCCACACATCAACATGAATCCGCCACAGGTGTACACGTGTTCCCAATCCCGAACCCCCCTCCCACCTAAGAAACGAATTGTGGAAGTATTTTTATAAATCTCTATACCCTTCCCCACGGCACCACTGCTTAATGGATGGCTATCTGAACTTCAATCGTTTGTCAAAATCCACCATTTCCACTTACATTAGCCATCTCAGCCCATAGAGACCACTTTCTCATATGAAGTTTCAGACTAGTTGTTATTTGAGGTATAATGTAGTAGTTAAATGCATAAGATTTTACTACTAGACATCCCTATAGTAGAGTCCTATCATTCATTATTTATAAGAGTATAGGTAAGTCACCTAACCAACATAGAGTTTAGCTTCCTGTTTGTTAATTGGCCTAATTTCAATATTGTTTTGTCTCAAATAATAGGAAAACCTGAAGAGAGGCAGAGAGACAGGAAATGGCATGTCAGTGGAGCAATCAGAACAAACACAAGACTTATCAATTAAGTTCATTATAAGACACTTGTGAAGCAATTTTTTCATCTGAATAGAAATTACAAAGACTACCTTATATAGTTTCCTGTTTGTTTTTCAAACAAGGTATCAAAAATTAAAGTTTTTGAAAAATTAAAGCAGTCAGAAGTCACTACAATAGGTTTCAAGTACATTCAGTATACTTATAACTTCATTTCTGGATATTCTATTCAAAGCAGATGATCAGAAATTAAAATAAATATGAACCAGTATTCTCAATCCAGTATTGTTTACAACATCAAAAACTGGAAAAAAACTAGAATTCTAGCAGTGGAGTATTGTTGAATAAATTATACTCTATCCATACAATGTAACAATATGTATCAATTGTACTTATGTTTTCAAAAAAGTTAATTCCATTTAGGAAATGTTTGGTATAGAACATGCAATGAAAAAGTAAGCTATAAAATTATATATAATGAAAATATGTGCATGTTATATGACATTGGGATTTGCTTCAAAATAATATGTGAGGGGATGAAATAGGTGTGACACAGATGAAACAAGATGGGCCATGAATTGATAATTATGAAAATGGGTGATGGAAACATAAATGTTCTTTATACTATTATTTTTATTTTTATGTTTGTTCAAAATGTTCTGTATTAAAAGATTATAAGTGCATTATGACCTTAATTAAAAGATTCATTATAAATATGTATATATATCTATATATATATCTACATATACACACAAGTGTGCAATATTATATAACAATGTCTCTCTCTATATATACAGTATTATGTGTGCAATATTATATAACATATATGTTTATCTTGAAAAAAATCATCAAAATATTAACAAAGGCTAATGCTGGGTGGCTGGCCCTTTCATATTCAATAATACTATTCAAATTAGACTTTCAAATTTATAGGCTTCCTGGTCCTTAAAGGATACTAAATTCACTCTGCTTTGTGATGTCAAATTATCTGGAACTCTTAAATTCATAATCCTATATGATGACTATTTCTACCAATTCTATATGATGACTATTTCTACCATAAGAATCCTTTTGGTTATTTGTTCAATGTCCACTGCCCTCTGAGGAGACTGGCTCGCAGTACATTGAGATGACCTGTTATTTTCTGAGTATATTGCTGGGTGGTTGTATGTACAGTGAATGAATTTTTTTTTTAATAAAATAAAGGAGAAAGAAGCTTTTATGAAGCTGAATGAAGATAAACTAGAAGAAAGGCAGCTAGGAGTTGGGATGCTGAATGCCTCAGTCCCAGGAAGACTAAAGTGAAAGTATATCCTTGGCAGTGTTAGGGAAAAGAGATGAGTTTTGAAGTGTACACAAGTCTAACAAAATGTTGAATGCAGTTTGTTATGAAGTATACAAAAAATCTTCCTCCTAAATTACTTGCAGTAAAATCAACATTATTTACTGACATTTTGGATGTAAGTTTTTCTGGAGAATACAAAGAGATATTCAATCTTGAGTTGCTTGTTTCAGGAGGCAGTAATTAGAAAGGGCCAACTGAGATCCATACTAAATGAGTGGCATTGATTGTAGTTTAAATTGCTCATCAAATATGTTAATCCAACAAATAAACCTAAAGTTTAAGCAATACCAAGCCTTCCAAAGAGTAGGATTAGTCTATTAGTAGACATACATAACAATGACTTTTAAAATTACAGAGCTACAAAATCATTAAATCTAACCTGCTAGTTAAAAATCTAAGAAGTCTACATGTTTAAATAACTTGTTCAAAGCCACTCTGCTAGTTATAATTACAGCCAAATATAAAACTAAAAATTTTAGGTCTAAGCTCATAAGGTGTATTGGGAGAGATGTAAGGAGAAAAAAAACAGAAAATGAGAAGAGGTGAGAGTGAAAAATAGAAGAGAGAGAGAATTTCATCCATTGATAATAATAAAGCCTAACATAACTTTCTAGAGTTCCCCAAGCCCTACTATTACACAATTATTATATAAATAATACATTAAATAATATACCTAATTATAAAAGCATACCAATTTACACATTCTCACTTTCCATATTTTCATCAGTATCATCCCTTTGTTGCAGGAAGAGGGGCCACTTCCAGGGTCTGAAACTGGGCTCTTGTCTAACACTCAGAAATGAATTATCTGAGGAGACACATGTGCTGACAAAGCAAGAGATTTTATTGGGAAAGGGCACCCAGGTGGAGAGCAGTAGGGCAAGGGAACTCAGGAGAACAGCTCTGCCACATGGCTCACAGTCTTGGGTTTTATGGTGATGGGATTAGTTCCTGGGTTGTCTTTAGCCAGTCATTCTGACTCAGAGCCCTTCCTGGTGGTGCAGCCAAGATGGCTGCCAGCAAGGATTCTGGGAGGTGGTCAGACATGTGTTGTCCCCTTTTGACCTTTCCCAAACTCTTCTGGTTGGTGGTGGCTTATTAGTTCCATGTGCCTTACCAGGACCTCCTGTCGCAAAAGAACTCATACAGATGGTTACTATGGTGCCTGGCCAGGGTGGGCGGTTTCCCCTATGCTAGTTTTAGAAATCAATCCAATTGTTGAGTTTGTGGCCAATTACCTGTGTGTATTTCTGGGTTACCTTGGTAAATTTCTCTACTACAAGGCTCTAACTAGTTGGCCCTGAGAAAATTTACTTAAAAAAAAAATTATAGTCATATTCAGGTCACTATTTATATTACTAGATGTGATCCCCTCACCTGGTCAATTAATAATGCCTACTCTGACTCTGGCTATAAATTTGAGTTTTCTTCTATTATTCAAGTTCAATCAGAGTAAAAGCAAAGTTTCAGCAAAGGAAAAAATCTCCCACAGTTATGGGATGGATTTATATAGATAACACCAGGCCATGGTAATTTAGGTTTAAAGGCTCCTGTATGTTGGAAACAATTAAATCATACTAAGGATAATCAGTCTAGTAACACTAAAAACCTGGGCTATGTGCCTATAGATAGTGCCAATATATAATTTCCCTGAGAGATAAAGACTCATACACAGTAGACTAACTCATATGACCTGGGATATACTGAGCTACATCTAATGGAAGCTCTTAAGTCTTACTTATGACTTTACTAATACTGTTTACAAATAACATATTATTTGTATTTCACCTGTTTTACAAAACTGCTGTTTCCTACACTGCCAAATGTGTGACTGAAGCCTCTGATAAAATAATATATAGTTCCCTGTGAGATCGATGATGGTAACAGTATAACTCTAAATATGGGAAGAAGCAACAAAGAGGAATGTTTTCCTGAACCAAGAGACTAGTAAAACAGGTGATCCAGAGAATTTTTGATACTATTTTATGGCCTAGTCCAGTAAAAGCACATTGAGTGACCTGTCAACTTTGCCAAACCTAATAATGGACATTCTCAGCACCATGGGATAAAATGGTCATGAAATGCCCCCCTCAAAACCATGGTCAAGTTTATGAGCAAAAAGGGGCTCCTCCAACTGAAAACTGACACTTGCCATCTATGTCTACAAAGGTTAAATCATGGCCACTGCAACTGCTTACCTTCAACTCCCTGAAAGGAATTCAGAGTAAAAATCGGGAATGAGGCACTCTGCTCTGAGAAAAACTGGCAGAGCAGGCCTTCAGATAGTTAGATCTTTTCAGGAAAAGATTCTGTGAGTCCCAATTCTTGCATCTTTTCATACCTAGAGAAACACTGACATCATTAATGGTGACATCTGCTTTGGCTATTAAGGAAAATTTTACAATTAAAAGTCAAAATAGGGTTACTATGGTTCAGACATCCTGGGAAATAACAAGGTGATACTATGGGCATAATTTCAGACTAGACCTTTTATTGCTAAACACTTGAATTTTCTGAGTCATGTCAGGTTTGGATGCCCCCATGCTCAAAACAATGTCTGTTGGAAGCTAGTAACTGCAACTTTACTTTTTACAAAACTTTACAACTGGCTACCTGGCTACAAGTATCCCCAAAGTGCCAGGTCCAGACCGGGTTTCAGGCCTATTCTTCTAAAAAGAAATGAGATTTATTTTGTCTATTAAAATTCCAGTTATCAATGCTCCACTGCTTCTAATTGAGTCTGTTACACCAAAATGGCAGACCAAGGGATTGAAATTTTAATCATACAAGACTCAGATCTAGGACTTGGAACTCAGGAATACTTCCAATTCAGTGTTTTGTCTCCAAGCTGAGACAGTCCTATGCCCTATTTTGACAGGAAGTTATCACAGTCATAGTTGCCTAGTTCCCTAAATTAAGACTGAGCAGGACTCTTTGGGTCTCTGGAGTACAGATCTGTTCTGTGTTCTTCATTTCTTGCCCGTAGGATATAGGCTTCATTCAGCCTCCTTGACTTTTCCTGAGGTCCAAAGTTCAGTTCAGTCCAGTCGCTCAGTTGTGTCCGACTCTTTGCAAGCCCATGAATCGCAGCACGCTAGGCTTCCCTGTTCATCACCATCTTCCAGAGTTCACTCAGACCCACATCCATCGAGTCCATGATGCCATTCAGCCATCTCATCCTCGGTCGTTCTCTTCTCCTCCTGCCCCCAATCCCTCCCAGCATCAGAGTCTTTTCCAATGAGTCAACTCTTTGCATGAGGTGGCCAAAGTACTGGAGTTTCAGCTTCACCATCATTCCTTTCAAAGAAATCCCAGGGTTGATCTCCNCCCTGGAGTGGGGTGCCATTTCCTTCTCCAGTGCATGAAAGTGAAAGTGAAGTCGCTCAGCCATGTCCAACTCTTTGCGACCCCATGGGCTGTAGCCTACAGGCTCTTCTGTCCATGGGATTTTCCAGGCAAGAGTACTGGAGTGGGGTGCCACTGCCTTCTCCGATTTATTTGCTAGGGTTGCTGTAACAAAATAGCACAGGATGGGTGGCTTAAACAACAGAAATATATTGCCTCCCAGTTCTAGAGGGAGGCTCGAAGCCCAAGATCAAGGGGTCAGCAGTTTTGCTTTCTTCTGAGGGTATCTGTTCATGCCCCTCCTAGCTTCTTGTGGTTTGCTGGCAATCTGCCGTATTCCTGGGCTTGTAGGTACATCACCTCAATCTCTGCCTTCATCTTCACATAACCATCTCCCTTTACCCAAATTTCCCCCCCTTTAAAAAAACAATATATATATATATATGTATGTATGTTTATATTTGGCTGCGCTGGGACTTAGTTGCAGCAAGTGGGATCTAGTTCCCCAACCAGGGATGGAACCTGGACCCCCTGCACTGGAAGCTTGGAGTCTTAACCACTGGATCACCAGGAGGTCCCTAAATTTCCCCATTTTATAAGGACACCAGTCACTAGTCCACCCTCAAGACCTCATTTTGACTAATTACATCTGCAACAACCCTCATTCCAAACAGGGTCACATTCTGAGGTCCTCCTGAGCATTAAGACTTCAATGTGTGTTGAGGGAAGGGGACACAATTCAACCCATTAATACCACATACTGTATGATTCCATTAATATGAAATGTCTGGGGTAGGTAAGTCCGTGGAGACAGAAAGTAGATTAGTGGTTGCCAGGGGCTGGGAGAAAGAAGGAATTTGGAATGACTGCTAATGGATACAGGGTTTATTTTCGAAAGTGTTCTGAATTTAGATAGTGGTGGTTCTTGCACAACTCTGTGAATATACTAAAAACTAATGAACTGTACATTTTAAATGGATGAACTGTATGGTATGTGAATTATATCTCGAAAGAGCTAGTTTTGGGGGCGGGTTTTTTTTTTTTTTTTTTTTTCNCAGCACATGTGTCTCCTCAGATAATTCATTTCTGAGTGTTAGACAAGAGCCCAGTTTCAGACCCTGGAAGGGATCCCCCTTCCTGCAACACCTCCACCACTCTCTTCACTTAAAACAAACAAACCAATAGCAACAATGAAGAACTATTTAACATTTTAAAATTTATTCTCTAACAAAAATGTTCACTTACACATTCTCTCTGTTCAATAGTTTATTAATTGCTTAATCTACATAATTCATTACATTTAATTACTTTGATTCAGTTGCAAGTCTTTTTGTTTTCCTGGTGTGGCACCCTCACTAAATGTAAAATATATAAGCACCTTGAGTGTTCTTTGTTTACATTTCTGAATGACTATGGAAATTTATTTGATTACAGAGCTTAAGAAGAAACCACTAAGTATGGGAGGAAATGCATAGCACTGCTTCTACACTCAGACTACATATTTTCTAATATGTGCAATGCTTTACAATTTGTAAATATTTTAAAATATTTATTATACAGTAGAGACTTATTCAGATAAGGCAATGACACCCCACTCCAGTACTTTGACTAGAAAATCCCATGGATGGAGGAGCCTGGAAGGCTGCAGTCCATGGGGTCGCTAAGAGTCGGACACGACTGAGCAACTTCACTTTCCCTTTTCACTTTCATGCATTGGAGAAGGAAATGGCAACCCATTCCAGTGTTCTTGCCTGGAGAATCCCAGGGATGGGGGCGCTGGTGGCTGCTGTCTATGGGGTCACACAGAGTCGGACATGACTGAAGTGATTTAGCAGCAGCAGCAGCCCAGCAGAGACTTATTAGTAGTAAAGTTTATTTGGAATAAAAATTACTTTCCCAATATATTTAAATCTCATAGATTGTTTCTGTCATTTATGTAATATAGCACAAAAAATTTCTAATGGGACAATCACTCACTATTAAGTGATTAATCATGAACAATTGATATATAATCAAATCACTTTTTCTTTAGTTCTGATATAAATATCCTACCAGCAAAATGAATCAAATTCAATTCATCTTATTTTTTTTAGATACTTGGAATGTAATAAGAAAGATGATCATTTCCAGAAAAAAGATCATTGGATTATCTTTCACAATATGCATTCATTCACTCAATATGCATTATTTGATCAATCAAATAAATAATGACTATTTGCTATATACAAGACCTTATGCTAAGACCACATTATGATATAGAATGAACGGACTATGTTTGTAATGAATAGAAAAGTCCTAACTTTTGTTTTAATGGTATTACCAGTGCTCACTATTACACAAATACAGTTTTTACATAATTATCACCTAAAGTAAATTAAAGAAAAATTAAGCCTATGAGAGAGAGTTGACTCACTGGAAAAGACTCTGATGCTGGGAGGGATTGGGGGCAGGAGGAGAAGGGAATGACAGAGGATGAGATGGCTGAATGGCATCACGGACTCGATGGAAATGAGTCTGAGTGAACTCTGAGAGATGGTGATGAACAGGGAGGCCTGGTGTGCTGCAATTCATGGGGTCGCAAAGAGTCGGACACGACTGAACAACTGAACTGAAGCCTATCATAACAAATATTACTTTGAACTCATAATCTCTATGAGAAATAATTCCACTCTATTCCTTAAGAAACTTTGTCTAAAATTATTTTAAATGGAAATTTAATAACTGTATGTCATAACCCTACTGGTAGCTTTGGCCATACAAAATTTTCCTTTTGTATGAGGAAATAAAAATCTAACTGTGGAAAGAGGTACAAAAGTACATAAACAGTAAAATGCCATGATAGATGTTTTTCTGCAGGTATACTGCTATGGGAGCAAAAATAAGGGCAGAATGCAGGGGAGGCAGATTGCAGGAAAAGCCTCCTCAAAAGAAGTAAACATTTGGTGAAGGCTCTGAATAAGAAAAAAAAATTTTTTTTTTTTTAATAATCAGGGGAAGAGAAAGAGGAAGAAGAGAAGAATGAAAAGAAAGAGGAAAGGGAGGAGAAAATGAACAGCTAACATTTTTATAGGCTCCATAGAGTTTCACCTACATTATCTCATTTAACGCTTAGAACAAGCTTTGAGTTAGATGCTATGGGTACTGAAATTTAATAGAGTTGTGTTTCTGGGGGTATCAAAAGAAGGCAGTGTGCTCCAGCAGAGAAAAAACTTTCCCTGTGTGAATCAAGCTGATGGTCAGAGTAAACAGGTAAGCCTTAAGAACAAGATGTGTTTTGAGCTCAGTCTCTCAGTCATGTCCAACTCTTTGCAACACTATGGACTGTAGCCCACCAGGCTCCTCTGTCTATGGAATTTTCCAGGCAGAAATACTGGAGTGGGTTACCATTTCCTACTCCAGGATGAGATGTGTTTTAGAAAGAGTAGTAAGAGAAGGAAATAAATCCCCATCCCTACTGTATGACACATGTGTATGTTTTTAATGAATTAAAGGAAAGGATTAAGTAAGAAATAGGGAAAGAGAAAGAAAACCCATGATCAAAGGTAGACTGAAGACAAATTGTGAGTGGCCTTCTCTGGGGGCTCAGATGGTAAAGAATCCTCCTGCAATATGGGAGACCCTAGTTTGATCCCTAGATTGGGAAGATCCCCTGGAGAAGGGACCAGTTACCCACTCCAGTATTGTTCCCTAGAGAATCCCCATGGACAGAGGAGCCTGGTGGGTTACAGTTCATGGTGTCAAAAAGAGTCAGACATGACTGAGCAACTTTCACTTTTGCTTTCAATGCCAGAACAAAATTTTGAGACAATTTCGTGAGAAACAGGGAGCCAAAGGTTTTCTAACAGTAAGGAGGTGATCTGACATCCCTCATAGAGAAGGTCATTAAAGGAAATAGAAAGTAAAGACAATAAATTATGTAAAGAAACTTCTGCAACATTTGGGTAAGAAATGGAGAAATCCCAAACTAGACAGAGATTGGGAGTAAAAGTTAGTACTAAAATATCAATTAGGAGGAATATTTTGGCTTTAACATCCACTCAATATTGTATTGTAGGTTTCTATACTGGACAGCTGCAGGGACAGTGATACTACTTAATTAAGTTTGAGAATACAGAAAGGAAGTTAGAATATAGGGAAAATTAGGATAGTAATGATAATAAAACAATATTGCTATTATGCATAAAAAACTATAATATATAATTTTCACGCTGTGGTACAAAAATATTTCAATAGGTAAGCTTCTGAGAATTCCAAGGGGTTAGTATCAGATCATATTTACTAATTCATAAAAGCATAAAATGGAAAAATATCTATAGTATTTTAATAAAAGCTTTGTTGATATATAACTCATATACTGTAAAATTCACCCTTTTAAAGGATACAACTCAGTGGGTATTAGTACATTTACAAAGTTGTGCATCCATCACCATTGACTTTTGAAATTTTTCATCAACTCATAAAGGGACGTGGTTCCCAACAGTAATCAATTACTCACTACTTGCTCTTCCTCAAAACCTTGATAACCACAAATCTACTTTCTGCCCCTATATATTTGCCTATTCTGGACATTTCATATAAATAAAAATACAATATTTTTGTTTTTATGAGTGACTTCTTTCATTTTGCCTAATATTTCAAGTATATACATGTTGTAGTACATGCCAGTACTTTCTTTTACTTGCTTTTATTTCATTTCATATTTTATTTATCCATTATTCAGGTGATGGACATTGGATTATTTCCACTCTTGACTATTTTGAATAATGCTGTTATGAATATTCATGTACAAATTTACTTCTTGTTGTTCATACTCTAAGTCATGTCNTAATATTTCAAGTATATACATGTTGTAGTACATGCCAGTACTTTCTTTTACTTGCTTTTATTTCATTTCATATTTTATTTATCCATTATTCAGGTGATGGACATTGGATTATTTCCACTCTTGACTATTTTGAATAATGCTGTTATGAATATTCATGTACAAATTTACTTCTTGTTGTTCATACTCTAAGTCATGTCTGACTCTTTGCAACCACATGAACTGCAGCATGCCAGGCTTCCCTGTCCTGCACTGTCTCCCAGAGTTTGGTCAAATTCATGTGTGGGAATATTTTTCCATTTGTATTTAGTATATACTAGGGTTGGAATTGCTGGGACACGTGGGTCACATGCTTAACATTTTAAGGAACTGGCTGACTAATTTCCAAAGTGGTAATATGATTTTCAGTCACACCAATAATATGTAAATTCTAATTTCTCCACATCCTTGCCAACACTTGTTACATTTCTGTCTTAGATTTTAAGACCCCTTCCTAATGGGTATCAAGTAGCAAGTCACTGTAGTTTTGACTTGCGTTTCACTAATTCCTAATGATGCTAAGTATCTTTTTATGGGCTTATTGACTATTTCTATATCATCTTTGAAGAAATGACTTCCCTGGTGGCTCAGCTGGTAAAGAATCTGCCTGCAATGTGGGAGACCTGGGTTCGATTCCTGGATTGGGAAGATCCCCTGGAGAAGGGAATGGCTATCCACTCCAGTATTCGGGCCTGGAGAATTCCACTGACTATTTAATCCATGGGGTCACGAAGAGTCAGACATGACTGAGTGACTTTCACTTTCACTTTGAAGAAATGAGTTTAATTATTATACAGAGTTTTTCCCAGCTTTATTGAGATATAGTTGTTATACAACATTGTGTAACTTTATGACATACAATATGATGAACAACACACATATATATTGTGCCATTCTAATGTATATTATGAGAAGATATTTCATTGTAGTTTCAACTTGCACTTTCTTGATGATTTGTGATGATGAACAGCTTTTCATGTACCTGTATGTCTTCCTTGAAAACATGTCTGTTCGGGCCTTCTGATCATTTTTAATAAGACTGTTTGATTTTTCGCTATTGAATTGTATGAGTTCATTATATCTTTTGTATGTTAATCACTTGCTAGGTAATTTTTCTCCCATCCCATAGTAGTATGCAATTTTTCTCCCATCCCATAGTGGTATGCTTTAATTTCCTTTGCTTTATCTTTGGTGTATTCTTTATCTTTCTGGAGTTTGAATATATTACCCACTTCTTTCTAGCCTCCATGATTTCTCACCATACATAATAAGTCCATTTTCTCTTGCTACTTTCAAGTTCTCTTATAAATTGGCTTTTGACAGATTGAATATGAAATGTCTAGATGTAGATCTCTTTAAGTTTATCATACCTGAGTTTTTTGACTGTGAAAATTAATGTTTCCCATCAAATCTGGAAAGATTTCTTTCAATAAACTCTGCCACTTTCCTCTGTGTTGAGGACTCTCATTATATATATGTTTATATGTGTTCATGCTAAGTTGCTTCAGTTGTGTCCGACTCTTCGCAACCACGTGGACTATAGCCCACCAGCCTCCTCTGTCTATGGGATTCTTCAGGAAAGAATACTGGAGTGTTTGTGTACTTGAGAGTATTCCATAGGCTATGTTCATTTATCTTGATACTTTTATATTCTGTTCCTCAGACTGATTAATCTCAATTGACATATCTTCAAGTTTTCTGATTCATTCTGTCAGCTCAAATCATCTCCTTTAGTTAATTTTAAAGCCCCTTTAATGAATTTTTCATTTCAGTTATTGTACTTTTTAATTCCAGAATTTCTATTTCATTCTTTTTTATAATTTTTATTTATTTGTAATCTCTATTTAGCAAGGTATTTCTCTCTTACTTTGTTTTAGCTTTCAATGAGGGCTTCCTTTATTTTTAAATTAACTAATATAAAATTGTTGTCTAATAAGTCTAGTATCTGAGCTTGTCAGGGACTATTTCTAATAATTATTTTCCTTCCAGTGTATGGTCCATTGTGTGTCTCATAGTTATTTGTTGAAACAGGCATTTTAAATAATTTGTTATAATGTGGTAACTCTGGAGATTAATTCATCCCTTCCTCCAAGTGTTTTTGTTTTGTGTGTGTGTTTTTTTTCTTCATTGCTGCTGCTGTTACTATTGCTATTGTCCTTTGTTTTAATGACTATCCTGGACTAATTATGTAAAGCTTATATGCTTGTATACAGTCACTGCCTTGTCTGCTCAGTTAGTGTTCAGCTAATGTTTGTAAGATTTCCTTAAATGCCTTGACTCAGTAAGTATCCCCTTTCTTAACAAGGTGTGTGTGTGTGTATTAAATTATGCCTTTTATGTCTGCATTTTAAAACTCTACCCTATCCTTAAGTCCCTGTTTGCATACAAAATTAAAGTTGGCCCAAGGTGAGAGACTAGGACCTTTCATGTCTTTCCTGGGAATGCCCACAGTCCTACACATGTGTTGGACTTCCTGGTCCCCCCAAATAACTATATCTTTTCTAAGCCCCCAAAGAACATCTCATTCTCCGTATTTTTCTTTTAAAGTCTTGAGCCATCTTCTTGTTTCTTTAACTAATATCATGGCCTCAAGACTTGTGAAGTTAAACAATTTCTGCTAATCATTTACAACAAATCTCCTGAAGTTGGTTCTTTCCCTCTAAGCAGTTCTAAGTTAGGTCAATTAAAGACAAACCCTATGGGTAAGGCTTTTAAGTAGCAACAAGGCAGATTAAATAGTAACAGGTATCTCAGGGAAATGAGGCTTTGTTGGGGGTGAAGGCTGGAGCTTCAAATTCATTCTGCCCCCTTCTGTCACTGCTAATCACCTTGTTTCACAGCTACTATGGATGTGTGCTACTGACTTTCTAAGCTACTATGGATCTGGTGTGGGGTTAGGGGAACAGAAAAAGGGCAAATTAAGTTCAGTTCAGTTCACTTGCATCTGACTCTTTGTGACCCCATGAATCACAACACGCCAGACCTCCCTGTCTATCACCAATTCCATGAGTCCACCCAAACCCATTTCCATTGAGTCGGTGATGCTATCCAACCGTCTCATCCTTCGTCGTCCCCTTCTCCTCCTGCCCTCAATCTTTACCAGCATCAGGGTCTTTTCAAATGAGTTAGCTCTTCGTATCAGGTGGCCAAAGTATTGGAGTTTCAGCTNATGCTTTCAAACTGTGGTCCTGGAGAAGACTCTTGAGAGTCCCTTGGACAGCAAGGAGATCAAACCAGTCGATTCTAAAGGAAATAAGCCCTGAATAGTCATTGGAAGGACTGATGCTGAAGGTGAAGCTCCAATACTTTGGCCACCTGATGCAAAGAGCTGACTCATTGGAGAAGACCCTGATGCTAGGAAAGCTTGAGGGCAGGAGGAGAGGGGGGCAACAGGGCATCACCAACTGCGTGGACATGAGTTTGAGCAAACTCTGAGAGATGGTGAAGGACAGGAAGCCTGGTGTGCTGTAGTTCATGGGGTGGCAGAGTCGGACACGACTGAATGACTGAGCAACAACAATTCTTACATAGTCCATCACATCCTATATGTTATGCATGCTTTTACTTTCTATGTATCATAAGCTGTTTTCTTATGTCACTAAGCTTTAAAAATGGTTGCATAATATTTTATGGATAATTCAAGATTTATTTAACCAATATTCTATTTTGGGGTGTTTAGACTGTTTTCAAATGTCTCTACCATAAACACCACTGGGATGAACATTGTAACTAAGACTTTGTTTTTATATACTCCTAGATTCTTAGAAGTGTAACAGTCTTGTCAACAGACTAAGCAGTGTTCTATAATAAACAGCTTTGTTCTTCTCTAGCTGGCTACCTTGAACAAATTGCTTCACCTCTATCGGCCTCTGTTTTCAGAACTGCAAAATAATACACTCATTCTGGATAATCAGATCCACTTCTTCGAGTTATTATGGGAGTTAAATAAGACGACTAGGTGTTTAAGTTCTGAAACAGTAAGGGACTTACCTGAGCACAGCTGGGTCCCTGTGCCTCGACAGTGCCTTGCATCTAATGGGGGCTCAGTACTTATTATCATCTTGGAAAAAGGAGCTGACACTTTTAAGATTCTTGTTTTTTATCATGAAATTATCTGGTTGGTCAAAATCCAATGGAATAAAATCCATGAAAAACCCTGAACAAACTTTTTGGCCAATCCAGTACTCCCAGGGGAAATGTTTTAAAGGCTCCTAGGTATGGATTTCTGGCAAAATATGCCATGAGAATTTTTTTCCTGCCATTGAAGTGCCAAGTCTCCCAGTAGGACCATGCCACCACTCACCACTCAACTGTGTGTTAGTCCTAGCTTTGCCTGATCTTGACAATAATGCATATATATATATATATATATATNAGAGGCAGGTTAGGTGGTCTGGTATTCCCATCTCTTTCAGAATTTTCCACAGTTTATTGTGATCCATACAATCAAGGGCTTTGGCACAGTCAATAAATCAGAAATAGATGTACCATGAGGTAAATGAATTTTTTAATTTAATTTTTATAATAACTATTTCGATCCTTTGTGAGAAATTTAACTGAACAAAGTCTAATTAAAAAATAATTAAGCCAAAAATAAAACTGTGAGTTGGGAAATATTACAATGATATCCAGTATATTGCACAAATGAATAAATTCTCAAATAAATATATTCTTAAATAGCTTCAAAAATGAAATATCAAGGGAGATAGTCTAAATAATTTGAACAATTTTTTAAGTAACACTTGTTTTATAAAGAGAAAGGGATGAAAAAAGAAAAGAAAACCATTCTATATGAAATATAAAAAATGTTTATATATATATGCTTTTACTTATTCAACCACTTAACAATGATGTGTGGCCTAAGAATATGTCTTTATGAAGTTAAGCGGTTTTATTTTTGTTTTTTTTTAAACAAGTGTTCCTGCAGGTAGCAAATACATTTGCTTTTCCTGTGACTACTCCAGGAAATACACTGAATACTCCTGATTTCACCATAATGGCAGCATAATGCAGAACTCAATACAAAATAAAAAAGAACACTAGGCCATCATTTTTAGTTCCTTTTATACTGACAAAACTTGTTCAGAATGAGGAACAGTTTTATTTTTTACAAATAGAGAGAGGATTTTAGTGTCTATTTTGGAATAGTAGGTAGCATCTCAGCTGTTTAGGGCCGCTCTGGGCACTTTAAAATTAATGTGTTGGGCCTAACAAAGGGCATATTTTCCTTCTGCATCAAAAGTAGATGCTGGTTCCCAGCAGATACAACATGTTTCTAAAGTATGGCACTTATTTATTATTCCAAGTAGTAAATGGAGACATTTGCCTTCTAGAGACGCAGCTCTTAAGTCAGTCAAAACAAACCAGCAAGTAAACCTCAGTGACTCACATACCCACACAGGAATAAGCTGATTTCTCATGAGAGTTGTATTCAACTTATGGCTAAATAATGCTATTTTAAATTCCCATCTGTAGGACATATAATTCTACAAAATGAATATGGGCTTTGGAGCCAGAGGGCTCTTAGCTCAAATCCCAATTCTACCATTTTACTAGTTGTGTGGCATTTAGAAAGTCCATTTATTGCTCTAGAATTCATTTCCTCTGTAAAATTGGGACAGTATTACATATCTCATAGAGTTAATATGAGGATTATGTTATCCTCATAAACTTAGCAAAAGAGTTGGTATACAGTAGGCACTTAATGAATGGTGATTATCATCTGTCCCCTCTGAAATGTAAAGTTACCTACTATCTAAGCACCTTTCAGTTCTGATCAAACTTTACATTAGTATCATAAAATCATCTAATGTTTCTCCCACTATATAGAGTAACAAAAGAAAAATACTCAAGAAATTGGAAGACTTTTGAGATACAATTTTTCATGTCTAGAAAATTAACTGCGCATTAACTCTTAAAGTACTACAACACAGAACTGGTTTCAATTTTTTTTTATTTTTATTTTATTTTTTTAAGTCAATAATACCTTTATTTAAAGAGAGGCTTTTGTCCTGTTTATTTTTCCTTGATATGTACATTTTTTTAAAATTAATATTGAAGTCTCAAGCATATTTTTGTTTGCATTGTCAACATACCTTTGCCCATATTTTTATATATCAGATTGTGTATCGTGCATCAAATGGATTTTTCAGAGTCTGCGTGTCTAATCTGGATGTTATTCTCTTAGTAAAAATTTAACTAATTTCCATTGATTATAACAGATACATTTGGATTGATTTTTTCTTCTGGCTTTATACTTTCTGGCTTTATGCTTCCTTCTCTTTGTTTTCTGCCTCTTGAAAACTAGGGCCATTTTATTTGCTTTTTAAATTCTGCAGTATTTTGGATTTTTTATTTTAAAAGAACACAATATTAATCTACAATTAATATAACATATTAGTTGTTTCAACCTAAGGCATTTCAAAAGCCTGAGAATTGTTCCCGGCTTGATTTTACAGAATTCCTTTTCCTATTCTTATTAAATCTTAAAAGATTCTTAAGTACAATTTCTTGTCACTTCTTTTGAGATCTTCAAAAAATCAAGAGCTCTCCTGAGCTATCCCATGATGGCTGGCACATGAGACAATTTCTTATACATATTGTCTTTTTGATATTCAAACGCATTTCAAATTAAGTTGACAGATTTGCCGTTACTTTCATGCAAATATTTTCTGAATGCCTGCATATAAATATAGCAAAACAATCTNTAAGTACAATTTCTTGTCACTTCTTTTGAGATCTTCAAAAAATCAAGAGCTCTCCTGAGCTATCCCATGATGGCTGGCACATGAGACAATTTCTTATACATATTGTCTTTTTGATATTCAAACGCATTTCAAATTAAGTTGACAGATTTGCCGTTACTTTCATGCAAATATTTTCTGAATGCCTGCATATAAATATAGCAAAACAATCTTCTGGAATAACTGTGTGTTGTTCCCATAAAAGGTTTCCCTTATGCACATATAGCTCAAATTAACAGCATATAATTGACTTGAATTCATTAGATGGCTTTTCTTCTTAGAGTTGTTCACAGGCCAGGTCAATCTGCATCCTCTACAAGTAATCAAATAATGTGATCAGCCTTGAAAATCTCATCAGATATATTTCCTAACATATATTCTTTGTCCAGAACAATCTTAATAATATTGCAAAATAGAATGCTACTCAGAACACTGGTATTTTATACTGCTTCAAGGATTGTAGAGAAACAAATGGTTACAGTGACTTTAGTACTTTCCATGATAGTATAATTAAGGTCTAGTTTTAGTCTTAAAGGAGTGCCAAATAGGCTTTGAATCACTAAAAAGAATAGCTTTAACTGAAAGTGGTAGAGCATCTTGACCGCCACAGTAATGAGCCTCTGCAGTCAAAGTGAATTTAGCCCATTCTGTAACTGACACTGTTCATAAAACAATTTAAAACCATTTCATGCTTTGTTAGTATGCACAATTTCCAAACTATTAAGTAAACCATCAAAGTCAAGAATAGAGTTTTATAATCACTGAAATGGACTCTCAAAATAAACAACCTACTATTCTGTAAAACTATTTTTCCTGATGCTGGGAGCAGCATTGTGAAATGGCTTTGAAATCCAACAGAACTAAAGATTTCTCCTGTAGGTCACAGTTTGGCAAAGGTGTCTTCATCCTAAATGAAGTTAGGCTCATGGAAAATCTTTCTAGCATTTGTATTTGAGTCCCAATGACAGGAGTACAGACTAATTCTTTGCATGAGCTTTTATTTATGTATTCCAAAATGTAATAAAATCTTAGCATATGAACCCCAACAAGGAGTTTTACAACACTCGTCTGACTACCAAAGCAACCAATTTAACTGAATGTATTCATTTTATAAGATGGAGGTCTTTTCTATTGCTTAGTAAGGGTGTTTACAGTGAGTTTGTACTATATATTATCTTTTTATCTTTTTATCTATTTATCTTTTTTTCCCATACAAATAAAATCACAACCTTATTAATATTGATAGAAGATGTGGAACAAACCAGTTTTCAACAAAGTGGTTCTTTCTTCAACAATGACAACAACAACAAAACTATGCTAACACTATACTGAAGTTCCCCTACAGAAAGCCAAAAATTCAAAAGAACCAAACAGTAACACGCCACATTGCCCTCAGACATCCGTAGTTAGATTAACTCCTTGTGACTTACTTAAACTCTGTACCCCAAGAAAGTTTTCAGAAAGACTTTTTCCAAGCACTTCTTCCTGTCATCCATAAATCTGCTTTCTGGCACTAAGTTATAGATTAATGATCTCTAAGCTTTTTTGATCAAGCATTCCCATTCAGAAAAAAAAAAAAAATTCAGCATCCATACTCAATGTGTTTATCTATACATTACATATAAATACTAATCCTAGCCTTTAAATATTATTAAACCTAAGTTTTTATTTTCTTAAATAAAAAGTTAAAATATCAGTAGAAGTTTTAACATCTCTCATAGACCCCCCGGATCATCCTGCATACCTTCTGGGTACTCCACTTTGGAGTAATAAAATCAATTATGGATCATTAGTAATGGAAGAGGTAAAACATACTTTTGGTTAAAAACCTTAATTGTTAAAACAAAAGGGAAAAGACAGAAAGAAAATACTAGGTCAAAAACAGTATAAGTGTGTTGAACATCACTATATGCCAGGCACTTCACATAAAGTATCTCACTTAATCTCCAAAAGAACTCTTAAAGGGAGCATCACTTTTTGCTCTTATATACATGAGGAAATTAGGATCTGGGTAATTACACTTTAGATCTACATCTCAAAACCCATGATTCTCAGAAGACTGGAAGTAAGTAAAGAGGAAAATTAAACTATCAAATAGCTGTCTCTTGTATATTCCAATCCTAAAAATCTATTCCCACAAACAAGAGAAGTCTAAGGATCCACATATTGCCTGGTTCTTCTATCCTTGATATAATCATCAAAATATAGCACATTCTGTAAATTTATTTCAAGGTGCTAGGGATAAAGGGTGAAAAGACAGTGTCAGTCTCTCAGCAATGTCTGACTCTTTGTAAATCCAAGGACTGAAGCCCACCGGTCTTCTCTGCCCATGGAACTCTCCAAGTAAGAATACTAGAGTGGGTAGCCATTCCCATCTCCAAGAGATCTTCCCAAACCAGGGATCAAACACAGGTTTCCCACACTGCAGACAGATTCTTTACCATCTGAGCCACCAAGGAAGTCAAGGAATAGAGGGTAAAATATACTAAATTACTATCAGTAGTTGAGAAAATCATCAATTAGCCTTTGATTGCCTGTCATTTCTTAATCAGATAACATGGATCCAACAAAGTCTTTAGAATCTCTATAAACAATTTTTAGTACTGAGATGCCCTATATTAAACATGCAAATGCCAGCATCTCCAATAATTCCTATGATCAGAGTGTTAAAAATGTAGTAATATCTCCTTTTTCTGATTTAATTAGGTTAATTACAGAACTACACAAATTGGGTAGCTTATAGGTCCACATATCATAATATATTATGTAAAATGTAAGCAAAAAATATTACATATTACATACTTTCATAAACACATATGCCATTTGTATGATTCTCTTATACCCCCAAATATTATTGATTTAAGGTTGGAAAAGAGCATGACTTTAATCAGTTCAGTTCAGTCGGTCATGTCTTACTCTGCGACACCATGGACTGCAGCACACCAAGCCTCCCTGTCCATCGCCAACTCCCAGAGTTTACTCAAACTCATGTCCATTGAGTCGGTGATGCCATCCAACCATCTCGTCCTCTGTCATCCCTTTTCCTCCTGCCTTCAATCCTCCCCAGCATCAGGGTCTTTTCCAATGAGTCACTTCTTTGCATCAGGTGGCCAAAGTATTGGAGTTTCAACTTCAACATCAGTCCTTCCAAGGAATGTTCAGGACTGATTTCCTTTAGGATTGATTGGTTGGCTCTCCTTGCAGTCCAAGGGACTCAAGAGTCTTCTCCAACACCACAGTTCAAAAGCATCAATTCTTCGGCACTCAGCTTTCTCTGTAGTCCAACTCTCACATTCATATGACTACTGGATAAATCATAGTTTTGACTAGAAGGACCTTTGTCGACAAAGTAATGTCTCTGATTTTTAATATGCTGTCTAGGTTGGTCATAAAATTTTCTTCCAAGGAGCAAGCGTCTTTTAATTGCATAGCTGCTATCACCATCTGCAGTGATTTTGGAGCCTAAAAAAATAAAGTGTGTCATTGTTTCTCCGTCTAATTGCCATGAAGTGATGGGACCAGATGCCATGATCTTGGTTTTCTGAATGTTGAGATTTAAGCCAACTTTTTCACTCTCCTCTTTCACTTTCATCAAGAGGCTCTTCAGTTCTTCTTCACTTTCTGCCATAAAGGTGGTGTCATCTGCACATCTGAAATTATTGATATTTCTCTCAGCATTCTTGATTAGTTTGTGTTTCATCCAGCCAAGCATTTGTCATGATGTACTCTGCACATAAGTTAAATATGCAAGGTGACAATAAGAGTACATACAGCCTTGACGTACTCTTTTTCCTATTTGAAACCATTCTGTTGTACCATGTCCAGTTCTAACTGTTGCTTCCTAATTTGCATACAGATTTCTCAAGAGGCAGGTCAGGTCATCTGGTATTCCCATCTCTTTCAGAATTTTCCAGAGATTGTTGTGCTCCACACAGTCAAAGGCTTTGGCATAGTCAATAAAGCAGAAGTAGATATTTTTTTGGAACTCTTGCTTTTTTCACAATCCAATGGATGTTGGCAATTTGATCTCTGGTTCCTCTGCCTTTTCTAAAACCAGCTTGTACATCCAGAAGTTCTTGGTTCACATACTGTTGAAGCCTGGCTTGGAGAATTTTAGGCATTACTTTATTAGTGTATGAGATGAGTGCAATTGTGCAGTAGTTTGAGCATTCTTTGGCATTGCCTTTCTTTGGGATTGGAATGAAAACTGATCTTTCCCAGTTCTGTGGCCACTGCTGAGTTTTCCAAACTTGCTGGCATAGTGAGTGCAGCACTTTCACAGCATCATCTTTTAGGATTTGAAATAGCTCAACTGAAATTTCATCACCTCCACTAGCTTTGTTCACAGTGATGCTTCCTAAGGCCCACTTGACTTCACATTCCAGGATGTCTGGCTCTAGGTGAGTGATCACACCATCGTGGTTATCTGGGTCATGAAGAGCTTTTTTGCATAGTTCTGTGTATTCTTGCCACCTCTTCTTAATATCTTCTGCTTCTCTTGGGTCCATACCATTTCAGTCCTTTATCAAGCCCATCTTTGCATGAAATGTTCCCTTAGTATCTCTAATTTTCTTGAAGAGATCTCTTCAATCAATTATAGATAATATGTAGACTTCAATCAATATAGATAATAAACAGAACTAACTCTAATGATCATAAGCAGTGATATATTTTTAAATTTTTTATAGAAATAGACTAAGATAATAGCATTTTCAAGAAAATATAAGAATACATAGAATTTTTCCAAAAACTTACTCAACCATGGAAAATAATTCCCCAAAGCCTATACTATCAAGTTAAGAATGAAAAGAAATTTGATTTTCTAAGTATGAACATTGCCCTCATACTTTTAGTTTATTTTATAATTCACATAAAATATTAACAGTTCTAGTGGCTAATATTCAAACAAATATGTAGTCTGGATGGACCAGACTACATATAGAAAATAAATAAATGATGACATACAAGTACAATTAAAGAAATCATAGAATAGAGAAATAGAAAATTATTTATTTTTTAAAACTCCAGCATTATAAAAACAAAATTCTCTTAAGTCACATTTTTTCAGGAGTAATTTAAACCAGATTTAAATAGGATTCCAAGATTACTCAATTCAAATGAGAAAGTTCTATTCTCTTATAGAAAAAATAAAATTCACTACCAAATTACATTGCTTTTATATGACAATAAAATACAAAGCCTCACAAAATCAAGAAGTTAATAAAATATGCAAAATTATAATAATGGCAAAATTTAGAAAACTCTTCATGTGCCAGTATCTGTGCTAAGTATTTTATTATCACTTTGAATCATCACAAGCACCACAAAAGTTAGATACTATTTATGTCCCCATTTCTAAGCAGAAAAACTGTAATGATTAAGAAATGTTACCAAGGTCACATCACTAATGAAACAGCCAGACTTTGACTCCAAACTGTCTTACTCTGGACCTTTCTCTATGAACTATTACATATATACAGTGCATGAGTGCTAAGTCGCTCCAGTCTTGTCCTGCTCTGTGCGACACTTTGAACTGTGTCCCACCAGGCTCCTCTGTCAGTGGGATTCTCCAGGCAAGAATACTGCAGTGGGTTACTATGCGCTCCTACAGGGGATCTTTCTGATCCAGGAATAGAACTGGAGTTTCCTGCATCTCCTGCATTTTCAGATAGGTTCTTGACCTCTAGCACCACTGTAAGACAGTTCAAATACTAGCAATGAGTACCCTAGTATCTAGTACTCTAAGACTAGCTTTGCAATTCCTCCCAGGTAAACATTCTAAAAACTTCTTTAATCTATCTAGTGTATGCCTCAAAGATTAAAAAAGATGATTCTGCACATCCATTTAATTCTGTAACACAAATTGGTACACGCAATGTTTAATTTGCTTACTTACTCATTCTTAAGTAATAAAATACATGAAATGACCAGCTGCAGAAAGTGTAAGATTTAAAAAGATAGACTTTGGAGTCAGATGCATGAGGGTTCACAACACACCTCTGGCTCTTTCTAGCTAATCAACTAGTTGATTAGTTTTTAGCTGAATTCTAGCTGATCAACTATAATCAACTGATCTCTCCAAGTGTTTTTCTTTTTCTATAAATGGAGATAATAACACCTGCCTCATAAAAACAGCTATAAGAGTTAAAATAATATATGTAAAATGTTCAATACAGAGCTTGGGACATGGCAAGCTTCTAAAATGTGATGCTTATGATTATTTGTAGGGGATCTAGAGATAACAGTTTGTCCTATGGTACAAGAACAAAGAAAAGGTAATTGACCTCTTAAGTAAACAAAACTGGTCCTTGGCATGAAACATGAATAAAATGTTAAACCTAGTCCCCTGATTTCTATAAGTTTCTACAGCACTTGATCATGTATCTGTTTACAGAACATTTATCTTCTCTCTAGTTCATTTCATTGTTATCACTAACAAGTGATTTATTTTCATTTCTTTCTCATTTCCTGTGCCCTGTTTAAAAGTTCTTGGCATAGCTACCCTTATGAGTACCCAACTAGTTTGTTTTCCCCTAGTTCCCAGGTGGCTCAGTGGTAAAGAATCCACCTGCAATTCAGGAGACATCGATTCGTTCCCTGGGTCAGGAAGATAGACTGCAGAAGGAAATGGGAACCCATTCCAGTATTCTTGGCTGGGAAATTCCATGGACAGAGAAGCCGGGCAGGTTACAGTCCACCAGGTCACAAAAGAGTCAGATACAACTTAGCAACTAAACAACAACAAGTACAATACTTAGATTTTGTACTTGATACTCTAGGATTCATTTTACTATGTAACAATCTGCATTGAACATCTTCCTGCTGCTGCTGCTGTGGCCTCGCTTCAGTTGTGTCCAATCCTGTATGACCCCATAAACGGCAGTCTCCCATCCCTGGGATTCTCCAGGCAAGAACACTGGAGTGGGTTGCCATTTCCTTCTCCAATGCATGAAAGTGAAAAGGGAAAGTGAAGTCGTTCAGTCGTGTCCAACTCTTAGCAACCCCATGGACTGCAGCCTACCAGGCTCCTCTGTCCATCGGAATTTCCAGGCAAGAGTACTTTCCTAGAATAAGCCTCAAGATTATTTAAAAGACCATCAGAAAGGAAAAGAAAACTTTGTATATTATCATAACCTTTGCACAAGATTTACCAATGTATACACAGCCTTTCAATGAAAAATTAAAGTAAAACTGGAACCCAGTTGGTTCCCCATGATTTAGTTTAAAACAGTAAGCACACTGGCTGTAATACACAAGTGACTTGTCAAATATGAATATAAAATGTCACCACATTGTCTTGCCCACTTCAGATTCCATAATCAGTCCCCCTCCCATTTATTGAGATGGAGAAGGCAGTGGCAACCTACTCCAATACCCTTGCCTGGAAAGCCCCATGGACGGAGGAGCCTGGTGGGCTGCAGTCCATAGGGTCACTAAGAGTCGGACATGACTGAGCAACTTCACTTTAACTTTCTCCCATTTATACTTCTTTAAACTCCTAAATTAGCTCTTTTCTTAAATAGCTACAATGAAACCATAACTTAAGAGAAAGAGCTATTTCATCAACATCTGTAATAAAACCTAAAAAATGTTTTAGTTTTACTTAACATAGTAAGCAATTAATAGAAAAATGTGAAATTCTTCAAATGCTATTTTTAAATTAATTTTTATTGGAATATAATTGTTTTACAATGTTGTATTAGTTTCTACTGTACAGAAAAGTGAATTAGCTGTATGTATAAGATATCCCCTCTTTTCTGGAATTCCTTCACATTTAGGTCACCACAAAGAACAGAATAGGGTTCAGTAGTATATAGCTAATGTATAGCTATAACTCTGAGCTATACGTTAGGTTCTCATTATTTATCTATTTTGAGCTATTTCAAATCCTGAAGGACGATGCTATGAAAGTGATTCATTCAATATGTCAGCAAATTTAGAAAACTGACTGGAAAAGTTCAGTTTTCATTCCAATCCCAAAGAAAGGCAATGCCAAAGAATGCTCAAACTACCACACAATTGCACTCATCTCACACGCTAGTAAAGTAATGCTCAAAACTCTCCAAGCAAGGGCTTTAGCAATATGTGAGCCATGAACTTTCAGATGTTCAAGCTGGTTTTAGAAAAGGCAGAGGAATCAGAGGTCAAATTGCCAACATCCACTGGATCATCAAAAAAGCGACAGAGTTCCAGAAAAACATCTATTTCTGCTTTATTGACTATGCCAAAGCCTTTGACCGTGTGGATCACAATAAATTGTGGAAAATTCTAAAAGAGATGGGAATACCAGACCACCTGACTTGCCTCTTGAGAAACCTATATACAGGTCAGGAAGCAACAGCTAGAACAGGACATGGAGCAACAGACTGGTTCCAAATAGGAAAAGGAGTACGTCAAGGCTATATGGTTACCCTGCTTATTTAACTTCTATTCAGAGTACATCATGAGAAATGCTGGGCTGGAAGAAGCACAAGCTGGGATCAAGATTGCTGGAAGAAATATCAATCACCTCAGATATGCAGATGACACCACCCTTATGGCAGAAAGT
>SJYV01039424.1:0-25771 GCA_006410875.1 Neotragus pygmaeus | reverse complement strand
ACTCACCAGGTGCTCCAGCTTGCGCCTGCGGAGCGGGGGCTGCTCCATGAGGACCGAGTCGGCCAGCACGTTGAGGGTGACCTCCACGTTGCTCAGCACGGAGTGCAGGGGGGCCGCGTCGCCGCTCCCGCCCATGCTGTTCAGCGCCGTCTCCACGTTCTCAGACCAGGCGATCTGGGCCGACAGGACCACCAGCTGGGCCTGGGAGGTGTGGCACACAGGAGACCCGGAGGAGTGGTTTTAGAGATCAGCCAGTGGCCCCCCCTCCAGACCGCCGCCCTTCCACTGGACAGTACCTGGTATTTGTCAATCCAGGTGATGTAGGTGTTTGGGTCAATCGATGTTGCTTTACCAAAGATCTCGACTTCGGTAACGGACTCAGCAAGGAGTTTGGCCAGCGTGACACGCATCTCCTTCTCCACCAGTGTGAGCCACTCGTTGATTTTGGGATGTTCGGTGATCGACACGGGAGTTTTAAACATAACCTGAAATAAAGAAAACCTAAGAATTAAGGTGTGCGGAAGACAGGAGCGAAGTTTTCTGAGTTACGGTCGTGAACCTAGTTACCTCCTCTCCTTCACGGGATGAGATGCCCAGGACGATGGAGCTGTCTTCATTGAGGATGATGCTCGAGACTCCAGCGAACATTTTCTTGAAGTGTTTCTGTAACTTAGCTACATTCTTACTGTTTCCAATGATTTCAAGCAAATCTTCGTCACCCACAAAATAGAATCTAAAATCGAAACAGTACTGAAGTTGCGAAAAGGTGACACATACACAAATAAGGTGAAGCAAACAGTGAGAGAGGACAGTGGGCATGGACTGTGTGGGCCATCTCTAGCCCTCGGCCAAAGAGACTCACTCCCCTAGCAAGACACTGAAAAGACACGCTATGCCTTTCATGTAATTCGCTCACTTCATCACTTTTTAAAAAAACCTGCTCAATTTATAAGTAAACTATTCAGAGGGCTTCCCTGGCGGCTCAGACCATGAAGAATCTGCCTGCAGTGCGGGAGACCTGGGTTCGATCCCTGGGTTGGGAAGATCCCCTGGAGGAGGGCACTGTCAACCCACTCCAGTATTCTTGCCTGGAGAATCCCCATGGACAGAGGAGCCTGGCGGGCTACAGTCCATAGGGTTGCAAAGAGTCAGACACAACTGAGCGACTTTCATTTACTCAAACTATTTGGAAAGAAAAAAAAATGCCACTTAGAAAATAAAATCATCAGAGTGAGTTTTTTAAGAGAGACAGCTGCCTGGGAGTGTGAATAATAGTTTAAATGGAGCTTAGTATACAAATCCACGGTAGAAAATTAAGAGGAATCAGTCAATGAAAGGGAAACTGTATCCATTAAATGGATTACTGGCAACAAAACCCTTGATGTCAGAGTGAGCAACACACAGGCCAGGAGGGAAGAAAGCACAGAGCTGGGCCTCCCCTCAGTCCGCACCTGAGACGCCCCCTCACCTGGGGAAAGACGAGCGCTCTCTCTCCAGGTACTCTCCCAGGGCCTTCTGGATCTTTCCCAGCAGGTCTGCCAGCCTCTCCAGAGACCTCTGCACCCCCTGGATATTCAGAACATCCATCACCAGGGGAGACTTGGATACTTTCTTCATTAGAGCCAAGAACTCGGTGCTGATGCTACAGGTCAAATGAGAAGTGGGGTCACTGTCAGCCTTCACGCAGAGTGCCCAGCCCAGCCCAGCCTTCCGACCCCCACCCGCTGGAGGCCACACCTCTGGAACCGCTGGGTCTCCACCGGCAGCAGGTGCTTGATGTCTGCGCTGCCCGTGAAGATGCCCTCCAGGTAGACCCAGCGCCTCTGCACGTCGATCCACACGTCAAAGAGGGCCATGATGCGGTTCAGTTTGTCTTCCCAGCTCAGGGCATCCTCCTCAAACACCTAGCGGGTGAAGCAGGGCAGAGGTCAACTGCTACCCTCTCCCCTCTCAGATATGCCAGAACTTACCCCAAAATGCAGACAAACATCCTATCAAGTTATGTGACTCACATTTTCTGAAAACAGGCCCCTGGTAACTGTGAGCCTGGCCGTTTTTAAACATTTATTAATTCATTTTGGCCATGCAACACTGGGGTCTTAGTTCCCTGACCAGGGATCGAACCCGTGCTCCCTGCAGTGGAAGCCTGGAGTCTTAACCACTGGGCCGCCAGGGACGTCCCTGAGAGGCTGCGGGCGTTACGGTGGATGTGCGGGAGGGAAGCCCCCACAGCATACCTTGTAATACGGAGAGAGCTTCATGGCGGACACGCTGTTGATGTGCTCTTTGACCTTGTTGAAGAGGTCGTCCCAGCCGCGGATCAGGCGACACTTGTTCTGATAGTTAACCAAGTCTAGCTCGTAAGTATTCCACACTTCTCGTATCTGAATTGAAGTCCAAAGAGGCAGGTCATCAGTGCATGGGCGTTTGCCAGCCACGTGAGTGACCGAGCGAGTTAACGTTATGGCGACAAGAGGGACCACAGGTGAGGCTCCGTTTCCACACGGCTCAGGTGTGCGTCACAGCCCGACACGTACCTGCTTCAGAAACTCCTCCAGAGCCATCTCCCCCTGTGCCACCAGCAGCACATCCTTGACAACAGCTTCGTTCTTCTGCAAGTCCACGTCCCAGATTTGGCCGAGGGTCAGCTCAGACACAACCCAGTTCACGTGAAGCCGCTTCATCAGCTGTTTCCAGTGGCGGTCCTTAAGTGCTTCGGACTTGAGCTCAATCACCAGCATGTTTATCTGTGGAGAGAGGGAGCCAAGTCATCCGAAAGGCATGTTTCTGGCTGACCTCCCAGCCGGCAGCTCCGGGTCACCCACCTTCAGGTAGCCTTTCAGAAGCCTCTGCACAAACTCGTAGGACGCGTACTGCCGCAATCGGGCAGGGAAGTTTTTCAGCTGATTCAGAAGGCCATCTAAATTCTGTCGAAGCTGTCAAGAGAAACCCAAGGTGGTATTCAGTTTGCCAACGTCCCTCTAAAGGGTGAAACATTTAAAAACTAGCCTTAAAGGAAATTTTAGATAGACGACCAGCAAAGGACTTCTTGGAAGCTCGCAGTGCAGCTCCCAGCTTGCCAAGCTCCTAAGTCAAGTCTCCAACTGTCAACATGCGAAGGGCAACGCGGTATCTGTTTTAGTGACGCATACCTTTCGAGGCTGCACGGAAACCCACGGCTGCTCCTTCATCTGGTCAATCTGCTCCCAGACCTTAGAAAGCTCTGACCAAACACCTTTGAGGTCCTGTAGCTCTTCTAAGGCCACCTGTGATCAACGACAGCAGAGCAGTTATACTCCGCAAGAGGAGCCGCCTCGGACTCCGTCAGGGCCTTTGGGACAGCCGGGCTGGGGGTGGGGTTGGCATGAGGTGCCGGCGCCCGCCCGCCTGCAGGAGCGGCTGGTACCTGGACGCGCTCTTCGCTGCCGCTGAGAAGCCCCATGTCGGTCAGCTCCAGGGCCTCCTTGGCCTTCGCGCACTTCTCGCGGTCGTCCTTCAGTCTGCCGAACTTCCCTTCGTATATGGTGAGAGCCTGAAGCGCCTCCTCTGGACGCAGGTTGCCCTGAAGCAGGCAAGGCCAGCGAGTCAGAGCCGGGTCTCCGGACAGAGGGGCCCGGCCCTGAGGCGCTGAGCGACCCTGCGCTTCCTTGAGTGTGTCTGCGTGTAAACGCTCACAAGTGCACGCTGCTGATGCATGCCCGTTACTTCCAGACCTGACCTGGGCAAGGGGAGCACCCGTCGAGTCAGGCGGCCCCTCGTGGAGTGCCGGGGAGACGCTGACCTGCGCCTGGAGCAGGACAGCCCTGCCAGACACGTCCTCCCCGAGGGCACGGCCGTGGTATCAGTGACGTGGGAAGGTGAGGAGGAAAGCACCGTTCTCACTGGAGGCGGCTCGACCTCTGCACTAACACGATTCGCAGCTCTCTCCACTCTAATAACCTTTGAGAATGACTACATCAAATACCAATTCGAGTTTCCTTTTTCCTTTTTGCCACGCTGTCTCTTGTGGGACCTCAGTTCCCTGACCAGGGGGTGAACCCGGGCCCTCAGGAGTGAGAGCACTGAGTCCTAACCACTGGACCCCCAGGGAGTCCCTCAAAGAGAGTTCTAACTAAACACATCACAGTGAGGCGAGGCGATCAAAGACATCCATGCTGAGGTGCTGCACTCCTGCCCACTCATCAGCCCTCACTCCCCCACACGACCTGGCAGCCCGGGCATCAGCAGAGCACAGCCTGCTTCACCTGGGGCCCCTTGGCCCAACCACACACAAAGCGGGACCTTACGCCAGCAGCACGGACCAGCTGAGGGCAGGATGGAGGCCGACCCAGCAGGAGTGTGTGTGCGGCAGGTAGGGGGTCGGGGGGAAGGAGGCGGGAGGAGCCCGATTGGTCCCCAGGCCTTGCGTGGAGAACCACAGCCCCGCCCACAAAACCAGACCAGCATCTAGGATGCACTCACATCCTTCTCCTGCGGTTCCCACGTGTGCCTCCGTGTGAATCCCACCCAGCGAACCAGGCGGGCCGTGACCTACATGGCTGAGCCCCGTCCTGCCTGTCTGCACGCCCCTCGGCACGCCTGCCTGCCCCCACCGGTCTGCACACGCCAGACTCCCTGCAGAGCAGTGAGGCCCCAACACCCTCCCCCAGCACGCGTCTCCATCTGACTTGAGGTGCGTGTCCTTCCGGTTCCCTTCTCACCCTGTCTCCTGCGGGAGCGTGTCCCCCTGGGGGCAGGCTCCTTTCCAGTCACCGCTGTGTTCCTGCTGCACAGAACACGACTGGTGCTCAGTACAAACTCGAGTGAACGCAGAGGCCTGGCTGCGGCAGTCTCTGGGCACAGAGAGGCCTAACCACTGTGACGGCAGCGGCACAGCCCAGGGCGGCCCCCGTGCACAGGCTGGGCAGTGGCGCCGGGCAACGCCCCGCCTGAGTCCACGAGAGCGACAAGTCTAACTCCCAACTACAACCAAGAGAACAACTTTTGAGTGGAGAAACGCTAGGCTTTAGAAGCATGCCCTGACTTAAACGACTGTCGCGAGGGGGCTGGCTGAAAAGAGGTCTGTCTAAGCGGCTTTCACCGTTTCACATCCACTCTCTGCAAGGACGGCTCCCTTGATTACTGGAAGGCAGCGCCTCCACCCTGGAAAGCGCAGCCGCGGCTGGGCGCCTCAGTCTGAAAGCGGGGACACAGAAGACGCTGCTGGTGCGGGGAGAGCGCGGGGCCGCGCCGGGGCTCACCGTGACGGGCTTGGTCCTCTCCCAGTCGGCCAGCAGGTCGGTGGTGCGGCTCTCCACGGCCCGGTCCTCCTGCACGATCTTCATCTGCAGGCTGGCCACCTGCTGCTGGATGGCGGAGTCCTTCCGCCTCATAATGTCGTTGAAGGCCCCCCACTCCCCCTCGATGTTGTCAATGTACAGCCAGGACGGCGGGAACTGGAACCTCTGCTTCTCCAGCAGCCGCTGGCCGTTGCGGTAGAGCTGGAGAGAGAACAAACACACGGGGCCTTCCTTCTACAGGAGTAACAGGAACCACGGCCAGACTCCACCGGAGAAGACACCCGTGGGAACATGGGCCTTCTCTTCTAGAGGGCAAGAGGAACTGTGGGCAGACTCCACCAGAGAAGACACCTGTGGGCACACGGGCCTTTCCTTCTAGAGGGCAAGAGGAACTGTGGGCAGACTCCACCAGAGAAGACACCTGTGGGCACACGGGCCTTTCCTTCTAGAGGGTAACAGGAGCTACGGCCAGACTCCCCTGGAGAAGATACTCGTGGGCACAGAATGCACCTGCTCTCCTCCAGGAACCTTCCCGTCCCACAGCACTGCGCCCCAGGGCAGCATGTCACTGAGGGCCCGGGTGGGCCAGCCCCGGCCGCACTCAGGAGGCCCCGAGCAGGGCCTGAGCACCCTGGAATTGGGCTTCACACCCTAGGTCCAAACTATGAGAAGGAAATTCAAGTTTGAGAACTTGAAGATTAACAACTAAAGTAAAAGATTTATAAAGATAAGAACCTGTGGTTCTCAAATCTTGAAATTCCTAAAGACCGCCTGCAGAGCCCTCTAAAACGCGGCCGCCCAGGGCCCTGGCGTCCACCTCTACGAGGACACCAGGGGCACGCAGAGACACCCCGGGGATCCCCAAGACACAGCGAGGGACAGAGCTCACCTCGACTTGCTTCTCAAACTGCTTGATCTTCCGCTTCAGGGACTGCACGTAGGTGATGAAGGTCACTGCGTCGGAGGTGCTGGCCGTGTCCACCGAGTGTTGCTCCAGCTCCTGGCGGGACTGTGGGCAGAGAGCACGGCGTCAATCGGGGAGCCGGGGGGCCGGCGGGCCTGCCGCCCTGCCGGGGTCCCGCCTCCTCACCTTGGAGATCTGGGAGTGGAACTCCGTCATGTTGGAGCCAAGCATCTGCCCAAATTTGCTGAGCACCTCCTTGTGCCAAGAGTCGTATTTCAGGTTCACCTTTGACTGGACCTGCGGGGGGAGGAATGTGCACACTGCAGCTTCCCTGCGGTCGACGCTGCCCTCACAGCACGCCTTCCAGGCAGCCGGCGGGGCTCACCTTGCCGTAATCTATGACCACCGGCCCAAACTCCTTCTTGGTCTCTGCGTTGTCGAAGGTCCCCCGGGCCTTCCTTATCTGGACCAGCAGAGCCTGCCACTTGCTGAGGTCTTCCCCGAGTCGGTTATAGATGTTCTCGGCTTGCATGTCCCACAGGCATTGATACTGAAGCCAGACCTGCAAACGAGAACACAGCCGCCCACGGCAGCTCGACTTCTCAGTTTTGTGAAATGTTAATGCGTGCGATCATATTCTGCTAAAAAGGTGTGTGTCCCTTCATCGCTGTTAGGAAAAAACTGTCATTGCAAACGCTCAAGTCTCCTAACCAAGAGAGAGTAAAGTTTCCTGCTCTCCAAAACGATTAATATCCGAGAAGGTTCATTCTACCATTCACTCCTTGCTTTCAAATAGCAAATATTACCTCATAAATCGCATTACGTTTAGTCAAAACTTCTTAGCTCCACACTCTTTCAAGCTCACACTTGCGTCCAGGACCGATCGCACATGCACCGGAGTGAGACGCGTGCCTCACCTTGACGTACTGCTCCACCTCGGTGACGATGCCCATGACTGCAGAGTAGGACTCCTCCAGGGCCACGGGGCCGTCTGGCATCCGCGTCAGGGCGTTCCGGTAGAACTTCTCTTCTTCCGTCAGTTCATAGTGGACACCCACCTAACCGAACAAAGGTGGAGATGAATGCAGGGAGTGCGTACAGAAACATGAACCTGAGCTGCCTTTCACGGCATCGAAGTAAATTGAAAGAAATGGTACTTAAGGGTTCACTCATCCCGGTCACAGGTAACCTAACTCATCAAACCCAGGAAAGGAGCATCAGCCACAAGCTAGAAGGTGTGGCATCCCTGTTTGTGCAGGCGTGCCTCAGGAGCGGGGAGCAGGGTGTCCAGAGTGGGCCCCACGAGACCTGAGCCTCTCATCCCAGCGGGCAGGACTGAGGGTGTCACTTCAGGGAGCGAGGGACCACCACCAAGTGTGAACACCAGCGTGTACACAGTCACTCGTCGGGGTCAACAACCTGCGGGCCGGTCGCAGGCCAGGCACTGCTGCAGGTATTATGAACAGACAAAGACCTCTGCTGGCACAGACTTAAGTTCTGCGGGGGAGGGAAGACAACCAAGGGAAAAGCAAAACACACAGGCCGTCAGAGGCGAGCAGGGCTGCAGAGAAACGGAGAGGGAGGAATGCGGGGGCAGGACGTATTCACACAGGGAGGCGCAGGAGGCCTCAGAGGTGAGCCCTGGCAGGGCTGGGGGCAGCGAGGCAGCCTCGGGGGCAGGGGATGAGCGAGGGCAGAGGCCCCGGGGACCAGCGTCCGCCTGGCCCGTGTGAGGACGGGTGGGGCCAGCACGCTGCAGCAGAGCCGGGGGTTGGAGGAGAGGCAGGCGGCAGAGGGGCACGTGTCGGGGGCTCACAGGCCCCCATGGTGGGCGAGACGGGAAGCCGTTACCAGGCCCTCGAAACAGCGGCGTCGGGGTCAACACACACCTAAGAGGTACTCTGGGCTGCTGCGCTGACAGCAGCTTTTAGAGGCGCAAGAGCAGACAGAGACCAGTGGGGGGGGCTTACCTAGGCCTAGGGGGGTGAGATATACCCTGCACAACTGCAGCACTGGACGCCACGAGAAACAGACCAGGGTAAACTCTGAAGATGGAGATAGTGGGCGCCCAGGCTGACGTCAAGATCTGAGCAGGTTAGAGGCCGGGGAAGAGGAGACGGGGAGACGCAGGTCTGAGGGAGGGGACACCTGCAGGTGGCCACGTGGAGCTGCGAGGCGGGGGCGGGACCAGCATGTGGAGTTCAGGGTTAAGGACCAGAAGAGGCAGGAGCGTGCAGGGCCCGCAGCCCAGACGGGACCCGGAGGGCAGGGTGCGGCAGGCACGGAACCCGCAGGAACCAGTGAAGTGGACAGGCTGACGAGGTGCAGGGAGAGCTGGGGGAGCTGGGAGCGAAGACCAGGCCCCAGAGGGAGGAGAGAGAAGGGAGCTACGCGCACAGCTAAGAAAAGAGAGACACCTGGGACTGTGTGGAGCAGTAACTATGGGGCAAGTGTCGGGTCACATCGCGCCCCGTCCAGCGTTCCGCCAGAGCGTGAGCTGACAGCATGAGCTGAGGTCCAGGGCTTCCTCGCGGGCACTCACCTGGTACCGCTGGCTCTGGATCCGGGGGAGAGACAGCACCACCATCTTCCAGGCAAACATCTCCTGGTACAGCTTGTACCTGCACTCCTCGATGGGCGGGTTCAAATAGATGACCTGGTTGGTGATCCTCAGCTCGTGAACGACGTTCTGGAAAGCAAAACTCTCATTTTGACTCAGCAGTCTATTTCAGTTCAAGGGCTTTGAAATATACCATTTTCTCTCTCTGAATCATTACACTAGTTCTGTGTGAACCACAAAGTCTGTTGAGTTACTAACAGATCCAGCCTTCTGTGAGCTCATGTTTGGTCTGCAGCCCTCCCCAAGGGCCCGGAGGCGGTCAGAGGGCAGCTCCGCGTGGGCTCCTCCTGGGCGCCCAGTGCCTGGGTGTTGGACACACAACAGGCGCTCAGCGAAGCGCCATGGGATCTGATGCGTGTGATGATCTCGGGGCATGAGGACCCTGCAGCCTGAGAAAGTAGTGGCACAGGCCGACTTGGCTGGTGTAGGCTCGCAGGCTGGGGGCAGTCTGTGCCGCCCGCCAGCGCTTTGAGCGAGTTTAAGAACTCCAGCTCAGTCTCCACTGCATGTCCGATCAACTCAGACACCCTCACTTGTGTTTCTGCATCTTGGTAACTTCTTTCGAAAAGTATGCTCTGGGAATGAGTATCTGTAATATTCAAAACATTTTAAGTATTAAAAGAAAACATGAAGTCTGGGTAGAAAAAAAAAAAGCCAATTGTTTCTCTCAGATCAAAGTTTCTACTTGCCCACTTCTATCAGGCTTCTGATTTGGAGACTTTCACTGGTAAAGAGAACACAAATACTGTCGACCACACAGAACTGAAGTATGGCTCAACGCATCAGCGTAAGGTGGACACGTTTCTAACCCGCACCTGTGTTACCTGTAGACTTTAAAGAGAACTTTCTGGAAAGCCTGCCAGGCCCCAGTAGAGCCCTCCTTGGCACGACGGGAAACGGCCGCGTGGAGACAAGGGCTGCAGTCCAGCCTGCTCACCGCTGTGCTCCTGCATCCCTCTCTGAGAATTCCACTCAGATTTTTATTAAAACGGACATTTTAGGGTCACAGTCTGAATTTCTGCTTGCAGCAGACCATTATATTCAGTTCTTCAAAGTAATTCCTACGTACATCCTAGGAGAACAGAAATCTTTCCCCCAGTGTAGATTTCGAAGTTTTATTTTCCATTAAGGAAAAAAAAATTAATAAATAAAGCTGGGACTTCCCCGGTGGTCCAGTGGTTAGGGCTCTACCTTCCAATGCAGGGGACGTGGGTTCGCTCTGTGGTGGGGGAACCAAGACCCCATAAATAACTTAGCCGTGAGCACACCTGCTGAGCCTGCACCAAAAGGGAGACCTTGCCCCGCAACCAAGCCCCGGCACAGCCAAATAAATGAAAAAATTAGCCCCCCGTGTTTCTGAAACGGTTTTTGAGGCAGAGCAGAGTTCTAAGGCAGGCATGAGGAAGAAAGGTATGCACCCTCTTCGGCCTCCTCTCGAGTGGTGTCATTACCAAAACAAAGACGTGCGAGCCGGTCCATCATTCTGTGGCTCAGTCGCGGGGGGTCCGTGGCCTCCAGTCAGACTTCCCAGGGTCTCACAAGACACCACCTCCCAATCGGCGGCCACAGCCCCTCAACCCCTTCCACCCGGCTTCTCCCGCCTTGACACTTGGGGTGTTCTCTGCAGAATGGCCCTCCCCCGGGTCTGCCTGGGGCTGCCCTCGCGGATGGTGGGGGAGGAGCACGGGCGCAGAGCCTCTTCCTCACCTCACGTCACCCCGAGACGCTGGCCAGGCCCAGGCCTGCCCACGCAGTGGCTTTTCCACTGGCGCTTTATTTGCTGTGGAACCGGCTGCCCTGGGAGACACTCACCTTGATCTTTGGTTCTCCTCCAGGCTTGTGGCTAACTTGAGGGGCGTCTGTATCCATGTCAACCTCTGCTTTATCCTCCGCTTGTCCAAGGAGCACTTGGGTCCAAGCCCTCAGGCCAGCTTGCAGCCGGACGCCCAGTATCCTCTCAATCTACAGAGAAAGCAGGTCCCAAGAACAGTGTTTCTCCCAAAGCTAGCTCGCAGAGCATACTGAGAACCGCCGTTTCAGGCCCAGGACGAACTGCTCCTGATCGCAGGCCTTCACCCCCGGCTCCTGAACCTCACGTCCTCACCCTCCAGCCTCAGGTCACTGACCACTAGGCTGACCGTGCTCTCCACTGCGGACTCCCGCTCACAAGTGACAAGCAGAGCACAAGCGCACAGGTGTGGAGAAGGCCTGGACATGTGCTCAGTACAACAGAAAATGCACAGACCAACACCAGCCTCAGGTACAAAACCAGGAAACTGGAATTTGCAGATGAAACCATTTTCTTTTTCAAACCGAGGCACAATTGATTTTGTTATTGTTGCTGTTCAGTTGCTAAGTCATGTCTGACTCTTTGTGACCCCATGGACTGCAGCACACCAAGCTTCCCTGTCCTTCACTATCTCCTGGCCTTTGCTCAAACTTATGTCCATTGAGTCAGTGATGCTACCTAACCACCTCATCCTCTACCACCCCCTTCTCCTCCTGCCTCCAATAACTGACTATAACATTAGTTCTGGATGCACAACATAAGGATTCACTATGTATACCTACCTGTAAAATGGTCACCACAGTAAACCTTGTCAACATCAGTCACCAGTGACCGTTTTCTTTCAACAAGTGAAGAAGGAAGTCAGAAATCTCCCATCTGTGAGATTCCCAAGGACTAGGGTGTCCGCACATCTTGCTTAGAGTCCTCCTCCCTGTGAGCCACGCACCATCCTGGGAATGCTGTGGGGACGGCCTGAGAAAACCTGGGACCTGCACTCGGCTCAGAAGACTGGGGCTTCGGGACGTTTGCTCTGTTCAGGGCCCGTTGGAGGAATCGCTGCATTTTACTAATCTGCTTTATAAGGAAAAACCTGTGACCCCCACACAACTTCAGAACTGACCAGCAGCCACCTGTCCACTGAGTGACCTCTGCCATAAAACACCCTCCCTGCTTCTGGAGACTTCACGGCTGCTCTGACACCCGCGACGAGAAAGCCACACGGGGTGCTAAGTATGCTTCCAACACCTACCCCACAAGGGTGAGCCAAGATCCTCTAAACCATGAACAAGAGGTGCATGGATGCTGGGGGGCTGGTGGAGGGACACAGGTGGCCAGAGAAGGCGGCCTGGAGAGGAGGGCTAGGAAGAGCAACCTCAGTCGTGAGCAGAGCAGAGACGGGCTGCAGGAGGTTGTCGCACTCCCAGAAAACAGCACGCACTCCTCTCCTCCCCTGGAGCTCCCTGCTCCTGGTGCAGGGGGAGGGTGGATGCAGCATCACCGCAGCTCAGCTCTACTGTCAGCTACAGGGGACTTCTGGAAAGAACTGGACGGTCACAGTCACTGGTAACTGCCACGGAAACGAGCTTTTCAGGGACGCCCTAACAGACTTGTGGACCGGGGCCACCCCTATGCAGACGGCAGACAATGCCACGTGCAGCCGGCGCCAGCTCACCTCCATGTCCAGCTTGCTGACCCAGATGGGCAGGTTGGAGTAGGAGTGCAGGTTGAGGTCATCCACGGCCTTCTGTACTCTGTTCAGGATCTCGGAGAAAGTCTTGTGGTCGTACATGCACGTCTCCAGGGAGCGGACTTCCAGGTCTATCTTCTCCTCGATAATCAGCAGATCATCCACCTGAAGGAAAGTGCAGCTCGCATTAAGTCACCAGGTTACTCCATGCCTGTACCTTATGTGCATTCTTCTCAATTAATAGATGTCTGAGGCAGAGAAGTTCTTCCTCAGAGCGCTAACCCTGCGTGCTGGCCTGACACCACACCCTGCCTATCTCCAAGGAGGGGAAAGGTATGGACACCAGCGCCTCCCTGCTCCCGCTTCCGCTCCCACTCCCGGGAAGGCACCCTCCGCCCGCACGTGCGGGAGCAGGACATCAACGTGCGCCGCTCCGCACCTGCCCTCTCCAGAAGCCAGCCGCATGCCAGCCTAGCAGACTCCGCCCTGCCTGCAGAGGCAGCAGCAGGGCCAGGAGGCGACCGTGGCACGGCCGGGCGGGGGTCTGGGGAGGAGGGCAGGTCTGGGCAGGCCGACCGCCAGCCCGCTGCCCACGCAGCTTTATCAGTAGCGAAGCTCTCGTGCCCTTCGTTTCCTCCCTGGCTCCCTAGCAACGGGGACTGTTACTGAACGGCCTCCCTAAAGCCCCCACACCATCTGACAGCCTGGTGAGGGGAAGGCCTCCTTCTCCCGCTTGGCAGACGTGGCCCTGAGCTGTCGAGACCGTGGGCCACCTCTGTGGAGAGCTCAGTGCTAACCGACTGGCAACCCTCCGGGACAGGGAAGACGGGAGCAGCACGCACCTTTTCCTGGAAGTTGAAGACAGTCTCTGCCAAGCGCTGCACGTAGGGGTCGAGCTTGTAGGACTCCCACACCAAGGCGATGCCCTCGGCGATCAGCGCCTGCACCTCCTTCTTCAGGCCCGCCACCAACAGGGAGATGGTGCTCCGCTCCTCCACCTTCTCGCAGGTGCGTTCGTAGGTCCGCACACTCTCGATCAGTGAGATGGCGAACGGGTACAGCTGGTTCGCCTGGTGAGCCTTGTTCACGATTGCCAGCGGGACGCGGAAGCCGAGCCACTTGAGGTTCCGCACTTCTTTGGAGAGGGTGATGATCTCGGGGAGGAAGTTGACCTTCAGCTTGAGGACGTTGCCGGCGCGGCCCCGGACGCGCGTGCTCTCGATGGTGAAGATGCGGCCCGACACGCCTAGGTTGCGCTGTTGCACCTTGCGGGCCCAGTCGTCGAAGATCTCCTGCGTGTTGAGCTTCATGCGGAAACTGTCCCCGTCCTGCTTCAGCTTCTGGCCCTCCACGTGGTTCTCCCAGCCCTTGCCCAGCACGTCCTCGACGCGCTTCATGTAGGCCGTCAGCTGCCGGTCGATCTGCTTGGCCCAGATGATGGAGCCGGACACGGGCGGCAGGTCGCGCACGTGGCTCATCTTGCACGCCTGGCTCTGCGGGTACTGCACCTTGAACTTGTCGTGGAGAGACTCGATGTCGTCCTTCACACGCTGGATCAGCTGCGTCTGGTACTCGCGGATGGCCCCGCGGATGTGAGGCCGCACGAACAGCGCGTTGAACCTGGAGAAGATCCGGAACATCTCGTTGGCGTTCTTGGCTGTGCCGAGCTGGTCGCGCAAGCGCGCGGTGATCCGGGTCTCCACCCTGTCTATTCTCTCGTCGTATCGCTTCATCGCGGCCTCCCAGGCCTCCGTGCCCTCCTTGGAGACGTCCAGCCCGTCCACTTCCTTGACGTTCTCGTAAGCCAGGTTGACCTCCTCTATGGCATTCGCGTCAGCAGCGTCGAAGAGAACCTCGGCCACTTTCATGTCCTGGGGCTCGGGCACCTCTCCCTGGTTCTGCTGTGCAACTGCTGTGACCTGGGAGGAGGTTTGGAAGAAAACGGGTCTGCCAAGGGGAAGACTTTCATCTCGCTGAGTAGCACACACCACAGAAGACGACCAGTCCACCACAGAAGCCTAACGTTGAGTCAAACACTGTACAACCACAAGTCAAGACCGTGTAAGACACGATACCGTACGTTTTAATTCTGCTGTAAAGACCTTCAGACAATGCAGTCTGTGACTGAAGAAGCTAAAAAAAAAATGTGTTGAGACCTGGGTTTGGGGTTCTTCCCTCAAACTGCACTGGAAAGCTCAGGACTTCACAGGAGTGGTACATACAAAGTCAGTATCCAATATACTTCTCATTTTTATTTCTAAAACTTTAGATTACAGCCCAGGGTCCACACTGCAGCAGAGGGACAGGTCAAGCATGACAGTAACTGAGAGGGTCTCGCTCAGTCCCCTGAACGCTCCTGGACAGCAGAGCACACAAGCCCTGTGCCTCGGGACGCGGCAGACCCCCGGGCACAGCTCACCCCCACTCATAGAATTACACTGCCGGGCAGGGGGCTTGATCTGGGGTCCACAGATGCCGCACATGAAGTTCAGACAGTCTGTGAATCTGTTTGGAGAAAATAATTTTCCCTAAGCCTTATTAAACTTAGCATTTTCTTTAGTCATGAATGCAGGCAAGTTACAGCTGTCCCCAGTGCCCTCTGTCATCAATAAATCCTCCATGTCACACGCCAGCTGCACTGTGATCCTGAGAGCTTGTTTACGTTCACTACTTCAGAATCACGCTATCACGCCGGTCTTGCCCTTTTACGTGTTCATGGAGAAGCAGATTACTGTCCATAGATTACAACTTCAAATTGTGGACAAATGTTTCTTTGTAAACCTGTGCCTTTTATATATTTAAAAACATTCTGAGAATTCCTGGCAATGACATTACAGGAGCAAAAACTGGACAAAATGATTAAACAGCCATTTAAGGACAACGGACAACGACCGAAGGCAGCCAATGCCCTGAGGTGTGCTGTCAGCCGAGGGCAGTGAGCCGCACCGGCGGGCTCCCACCCCAGCTCAGGCAGGAAGACTCGAAGCTCTGCAGGGGGCAGCGGAAGAGCAGCTTGCACTGGGGACTTCCCTGGCGGCCGAGGGGGTAAGAATCTGCCTGCACTGCTCCAGAAAACCCCACATGCTGCGGAGCCACCAAGCCCGGCCCCGCACCTACAGAGCCAGCGCTCTAGATCCCGGGAGCAGCAACTGCTGAAGCTCGGGCACCCCAGAGCCTGTACTCCGCAACCAGGGACGCCACTGCGACGAGACGCCTACACGTGGCAACAGGAGGTCGCCCCCGCTCGCCACACCTAGAGCAAAGCCCATGCAGCAACGGAGACCCAGCACCTAGAACTCAGGAAACAAATGAGGGGGAGTTCTGGAAAAGAGCCTGACAAGCGCCAACGCAGCCCATCACACACGCAGGAGCCTGGGGAGCCCTGCAGATGGAAGGTCTGGGCAGACCTACAGCTTGCTGTCCACCAAAACGCCTCTAACCAGTGAATCGAGCCTTCAAATATGAGAGTGCTGCCAGCAAACCTACGGGACAGGAAATGGCAAAGAATTTCTTCAGGCTACAGAGAGAAGACAGCAGAGGTAACTTAGGCCGCAGAGAGAAATGAAGCGAACTGGAAGATATGAATCGGGGACAAATGGAAAAGATTATGTCATTATTTTTCTTCTCACCTGCTGATTTTTCTAAGATATGTGTGACTGCTTAACTCCTAACGCTGTAGTGCTGGGTTTGCAATATATGTAACAGTAGTACCACATACCAATAATGTAGGCGATACAGATGCATTGTGAGAACAGCATTATTTCTCCTGCTGTAAACATGACAAGCAGGAGGAAACAGATCTAATATTGATTATGAGGTTCAGTCAGCATTGCATATATCACGATAATTATAGAGACCTATAGTAATTCCTAGAGGAAACACTAAAAAAAAATTCAAAGAAATATAGCTGTTAGGTCTCTAGCAAACAGCAGCTCTGAATCCAAACTTATCAATAACTACGTTAAATGTAAACAGACTAATCCTCCAGTAAGACCATCCTGAGGATGCACGCCTGCACACGAGTTTATTATGCAGTGTACAAATGAAAGGCAGTACAGACACCATGTGGTTTACGAACGGAAAGTAGACGGTGATGTCGTAAAACAGTGATATCTGAGAAGGACACAGAACAAAGGGCTGAGACACCCCAAGCCAAGACAAGTCAGTCCCAGTCAAGCCTCTCACAGACACAGTCAAGGGTTAACACGTAGAACCAACACACGCACACGTGTACACATGGATCGGGAGTGCACTAGCTGAGAAAACACCAAGTGCTCAGGAGCGACCCGCTCCACCCCGGGTGGCAGGCGCTCCTCATCAGAGAGTGAACCGAGACGCAAGGCTTCCAGACCGGCTCGCCCATCCCAACTAACACTCCAGAATTCCCCGACTACAGGGAAGCTGAAAGAATCCTAAGCACACACACACACAAGGCCCCACCGAGAGCCTACGATTAACACTGGCTGGGCTTTATCACGTGTCTATCCGTTTACCAATTCGTCTACCTACACGCGTATCAAGCCACCTGCTATTTCTGGACTGGACTGTTTAAAGGGAGAAAAGCAGTGCTCAAAACAGTGGTGGACTGAGGAGAGAGGGAAAAAAGGCATGAAGAAAGAGTCATTTAACTGTTTCAATAAATCTGAGCCAAACGCAATTATCCTCCACGTTTTACAGATCAGGAGTCTGAGGAAGAGTGAAACAATGAGCCCAGTCAGATGGCTAGGTCAACAGTCGAATCAGGATGTAAACCCATGAGGTTTGGCTCTAGGGTCCATGCAGTTTGGGGATGGGAAGGAATGGATGGAGAATGTTAAAGATTTGAACTCAAACGCTATGATCTTCAAGGTGACAGTGACAGGTGAAAATGGAGCCAGAGAAGCACTTCACAGTGTAAAAGAGAAACAGGCAGCTGACTGTAAAAGAGAGAGAGAGAGAGTCAGCCAAGCGACGCAGGCACGCGTTTTCGGACCGTGAGCCCCACCTGTGGCCGCAGGACCCTGACAATGACCGCCCTCAGCTGCTCGTGCTGGCGTCTGAACTTTCTCATCTGGTCAAGGCGAGCCTGCAGCTTCCTGTGAGCAGGGTTGATCCGCCACACCATCTTGAGGTTTTCTTCCCTTTTCCTTTTGACAATGTCTCTCAGCAATACCTGGAGTTTCTCATATTCATCATCCCACGTCTGGAAAACTTCAAAGCACGCAACCATAACCTGGGATATAATTTAAGAGGGGAAGCTTACCATTAAAGCACATTTTCACCAAAATGCCCTAAAGTCGGCTTCCCGATATATTACAACTTACTTTTTCAAATTCTTCATAGGCAACATGCATCAGTTTTCTAGTGCCCAATACTTTGAGTAACTGAGAACTCAAGTCTCTTGAAATCGCCTCCACCAAGCGCAGTGCCCTCTGAATGGGATATTTCGTGTTTCGGATCTTTCTCAAATGGGTGAAAATTGCAACAAGTGCCTGCCTTATTTTGTCCAGCTCAGTGGCAGACAGCAAGTCATTCAGAGGAAAATCTTTCATCAGAGGATTGTAGTCATTCACTGTTTCCAAAGCCTGTTTCAGACCTAGATTAATAGAGAAACAGTTACATACTTTTCACATCAAGTTTCCAGTTTCATAGCTTTCACACGAAGCCAGACAACTATAGTATACACTGTTATATGTCAATTACACCTCAATTTTTTTAAAGAAAGTAAAAGAGTATCCCTTCTAGGTTTCAATATTGGGTTGGCCAAAAAGTTTGTTCCATGAGATCTTATGGAAAAACCCAAATGAACTTTTTGGCGAACCCAATACTAGTTAGGTTAACTAGAATACATCCTCACAATGGAAGATTTTGATGCTGCCAAAGATTTAGTAAACACAGAAACTGTGCTATTTGAAAAAAACAATGTTATTAACAGGTGATCCCAGTGCGGTCTCAATTTTGCTTTTGAAGCGCGTCAGTCAGTATATCGCATGCTGACGGTATACTGCATGCTGTCAGTCGGGTGTACTCCACAGACTGAGTGGGAGTCCCAGAGATGTCATCTTTGTTTGCTTTCTATACGATCTAAGCATTCTAGTAATACTACATTAGTTTTGTAGAACTTGAATTTTATCAGCATTAAGAACCTGAAATTTAAGTTTTATACACATGGCTCAAGTTCCGTGGAGTGTATTATAGACATGGATCATAGAAAAACCTGGGTCCTGGTCTTTAAAAAAAAAAAACAAAAAAAACACTTCCCCTGGCATAAGATTTTTTTTTAAAGAAATCTATTAGGAAAGAAATAAAGGTTTCAGAGGCATTAAAAAAAGTTCAAGGTATACATTTCAGTACTAGTGAATGCCCATATCTTAGTGAGTGTATGAAATGTGGTCACAGGAACTGAAAAGGTTTCCTCTAGCATTTAAAACGCGGGCACCACAACCTTTTCGGAGGGGAGGGAAAAGAACACCACGACGACTGCTACCCCGATAACTGGTTCTATCGTGTCTCTGGGGGAGAGCACGGTCTGGCCACGGCCGCACTCCACATCTGTGCGCCTGGCACCTGCTCATTTAACGGCACCCTCCCTGCTGTGCATTCAGAAACCACCTTCATCTTGACAACAGATCAGAACAGGGAAGAGGGCAGAGAATGCAGGGGCGGGCAGATAAATAGCAGAAGAGAAAGTACTGACCAGCTCTCCTTCCGCAGCCCTGTGGGGAAGAACTTCTGCTTAACGTAAACCACGCTCCTGCTTGGACTGTTACACTGAAAGCAGCACAGCCTATTCAGGGAACCAAGTAACTGAGAAACAGGAGGGGAGCCCCCAGGGCTGCCTATACTCAGGCCTAGAAACTGGCTCCTGTTCTCGAAAGCCCTCAAGGGAAAGGGAGGTAGGTGGGAAGATCATTTCCACCACCTAGAGCTGGGGAAAGATGAGGGAAGATGCAGAGGAGTAAGCAGTCAGGAGAGACGGGGCATCTCTTCCTTTTCATCACAAACCCAGGCTGAGGGCTCGTTGCATCAGCCTCTAAGCTCCAAGCTCTCGTCTTTACCTGTGTCAGTGTCAAAGCTGACGGTGGCGTGGAATCGCTTGCCGTGTTTCAAGATGTCCAGAGTCAGGAGAACTTCCGGGCTCTCTCGTTTCTCCTGGATGCGGTATAACGCACGTTCCAAGTTTAGCCAAAAACTGATTTCCTGTAAGGCAGTTCCTGAGGCTGGATCTCGATCAAGTTTGGTCACCTTAAATACAAAGTAACATTCAAGAGTACTCAGCACTTAAAACAAAGGTAGAAAAATATGATTAAATCTGCACGTTAAAATTTAGGGCCAATATTTCAAGTAGATTTCCTTCCTTGTATAAAAAGTGATTTAGTTTGGAACCAAAGGACTGAGACAGCTGAGATTGAGGCTGTCTCACGGGTGGTACTTAACCATGTCACACGGTACCCTGACCGCTCCATGCAGGCCGACATTAGTCCTCCACCGAGCACTCCCAGGACCAACGGGAGGGAGAGGCGACAGGCATCACAGAATTCACCTCCCTGACCAGAATTCGCCCCGGTTTTCTCACAGATATTAAAGAGTAAAGCATTTTATGTGATACTGTCAATACTGTGCTCTCACCTTTTGGATTTCTCGGATCCAGCGGTTAACTCCAGATTGTAACTGATTGAGGAAGGTCGGGTCTTCAACCTTGTCTCCAAAGTCTGTAACTTTCGGCTTTTCCCCTCGCTCATAACACTGCTTTGCAACATTTGTAATAATTGGATGAATGGGCAGGCTGATCTCTGGAATCTCAATGTTCTGCTGCAGGTGCAGGAGTCCCATTTCAAGCTCGGCAATCTTTTTCTCAACGGAAGGAGCCATTTTATCACCGTCCCTTAAAAGACAAAAAACATCTCAAGTTTTGGTGTGCTGTCGTCTCCAAAGGGGTTCTATTATTTCAGGTCTGTCACATATCAATGCTGCACATTATGCAACAGACTCACGCCCCCTAGGCTTACTAGCTTTACCTCCCGATTTCTGAACACTGCACCATTCTCTCCATAGCATGTTACGAACACTAAGGAAAATATGACATTCAAATGAACGAAGGAAAACTGGTTTTTACCTGTCGGCCTTGCCAGACTCCCGGATATAGGACTTGAAAAAAGGAGCCACGGCATTACTGATGAAAGAGTGCAAGGTCTCATACGGCGAGTCTTCACTGAGTGTGAGGACTCGGAGCTGGGAAGACACTGGCTTGTCTGCATCAATCACTGGAGTTCGTTTAATGAACGCCAGGCTAAAAGAAAGGAAAAGAAAATTATTAGAACAAACAGTCTCATTCCTCATCAGCCTTCATGACTATAGACTTCTCTGTGGTGCACGCAAATTAAAAACCCATTTGAATATTTTAATTTTAAAATCATGTTAAGGATAAATTGTTGCTTTTCTAATAGTGAAATACACAGCTTCTCTTTCTTTATTCATCTATGTGAGAACTATGGAATCAAGGTTAAGGTTATAACACGTGACCATGAAACCAGGCCAAGTTAATTTGTCTCAAATGGAGGTTGAGTTCATAATCTTGTCCTCACGAAAACTAACCTCCCTAGCAACTGCAAGCTACAAGCCGTGAAGAACTTAAATTTGATCTCATTATAATCTGTCCCATTCATTTATGATATTGAATCACATGTAAGCTGGACCACAACAAAAGTCACCTGCAGGTTAAAGTGATGAGGGAACATTCCAGGCCCTTACACCCAGCCTAAACCAACTCTTCTAGTCTCATCTCCTGCCATGCACCCCATACCCAACTTGAGACACCCTGTAAACTACATGACCCGTTCTCTAAACAGCATGGGTTTTTCTATAGTTGCTTAGGAAACCTATATTCAACTGCTGCAATTCTAAGTTAACCCTCAAAACCCAACTCCCATCATTTCTTCTACGGGACCTCTCCTAGGCAGGAGCAGTCTCCCAGGCTTCACGGTATCCTGCACCTCTAAGACTCTGCCAAGTAACACAGCTGGCTGCGTATCTGCCACTCCTCCTCCCCAGAGACCGTGAGCCTCTTGGGAACAGGAGCTATGTTTCATTCCTTTGCACACCCACTGCTGTTCTCTTGTACGTAACAGGTGCTCAAAGGTGGCTGAACCAACAGCTTCAAGGGAAGCAATATCTGAATTTTCCAGTTCTCATGTTATGTATATGGACTTCAGACACCAATACTTCCTATTATTCTAAAAAATCAATGAAGCTCCTGCTGTGACACGCTGAGAAGGAACACAGTCACAACAGTATTCCTGCCAAAAATGTACAACTTGAACGTAACCATGGAGAAGCAACAGACAGACCCAGGGCAAGGGCACCCCATCAAACTACAGGTCTGTGCTCAGCAAAGACACCAGTGTCATCAGAGACACGGAACCGGATTCTGGATCGTGGGAGAAATACGGCAAGGCGCAGTACTGCGAAAATACGGGTATGCGCTGTACCTAGAGTAAACTGTTCCAAAATTCGGCAGTTTGAACACTGTACTGAGGCTCTGGGCAACGATGTGGCTGTTCTTAGGAAATGGCTGCAGAATGTTTAAGGACAGAGGGGCAGCCTGTCGATAGCGCACTCTCAGATGGCTCCAGAGGAAAAGTGGCAGTGCCGACGTGGGGAAGGCCAACTGATACCTGGGGGGGTGCCATCACTGTCCAGGCAATTCTGGTACGCTTCAAACTATTCAAACTAAAAAGTTTTAAAAAGCCAATGCGAAATAAACATTTACATATTTGAATTTCAATACGTCTACTAGAATAAAAACTGGCACAATCTTTTAAAAAGGTGGGAAATCTGGTAACGTGTGTTAACGATGCTATATCTGAACTAGTAATGCTATCTTTAGGGATTTATCCTAACAAGAATCAGACTTGTACCTATGAATGTGTGCTACTTATTTATAATAATGAAAACTCAGATTTAATCTCAGAGCATTATTAGACATGTTAATGTTAATACACTGTGGCTCAAGGGCTAATGTCCTGACATGGCAATTAAAACACTTTAATTTTATACTGATTTGGAAATCCTCTTAATTTGAGTAGATAAAATCAAAGACAAGAAACTGAATTAAGAGCAGAAATCTTTTGAGTGTTTTCTTGGTAACTCTGACTTGATTAGGATTTACATTTAATTCTCACAAGTTTTATAGTCCAAAATAATGGTATATTCATACTACTTACCTATTGGACTTAACTCCGTAGTGAATGTCTATGTTGATGTTATAGGAAATAAATTCTTTTTCTTCTTCTCCTTCATCACCGACGTCCTCTGCAAATCATAATAGACATTATATCAAATTCAATATTTCAATTTTTAATTGAATTTATCAACTGCTCAGAGCCTGATGAGCCTCACCCCATCTCCAACCTGGCACTTACACCCCATGTGATGCGGCTCAACCTAATTTTCCCTTCCACCCGTTTTTTTCTGAGTGCCGATGGATCCNGAGAGAGAGACACGCAACTCAACTATCTCTCACTCAAGGTCATGTTCTGTTTAATTTAAAAGTGATAACAAGCGTGTTTCTTTCTTAAAAAGTCAAACTTTCAAGGAAATATTTGCTGATATTTTCCTACTCCCTTTCTAACTTTATTTTGAAGGTGAGAGAAACAGTCGTGATGCAGAGTCCAGAACACTTTTGAGCTCATTTATCTGGCTCCCGTTTCTCCCAGACACATGATGACCCTGCCATGACCTTCACCAAGTCAGAGGCAAGCTTCCCACTACTGAAAATGTGCTGCAATGTGTTTAAAACACCACGTGCCATGAATTCTTCTAACTCATTCTTCATTGTCTATAATAATTAGCCAATTGAATTATTTCTACCTCCAAAGGTCCTGAAGACCCATCTTTTCCTCCCCATTGTTCAGGCCCTCATCATCCCCTTTTTATGGCAAAACTTCTTGGTTCCTCCATTCTCACTCAAGACTGCTGCTGATCCAACCCCAGAGAAGCTTCCCTGCAGTCCAGGCCTGACCCTGGCGTTGCGGGTTCCTGCATGGCAAGTGACCGTCAGGACACAGCCTCCCCCCGGCCCTCCTCCCCGCCCATCCTGGGGCCTCACCTCCAGCCCAGCTTCTCCCACGGGATGTGCTTTGCAATTTCAGCTCACAAAATTCCAGTGATTTCTCAGAGGGTGTTTTTAGTCTAATGCGTTGTTTGATTTGGTCTAGCCCAGAATTCCCTAGTTTCTTCAGGGCAAGGCTTACCAGGCTAGTGCTTCTCAACTAGTCTGTTCCTAGAACCTGTGTTCACAGCTCTCACAGGACCAGGCTGCCCAGAACACACCAGGACCTTTTCTGACCATGCTCACTGCCCCCCAGCCGAGCCTTGTCTCACCACACTGGATTCCTCTACCGCCTGTCTCCAGTGGAGCGTCTCCTCAGAGAAAGTAGAGGCCATGTTACTAGCTCACTGCTATAATCCTAGGATCTGGAAGGTGACTGGAATGCAGACAGATCCAATCATACTTGCTGATGCTGAATGGATGCTGCCCCTGTGGCCTGACCAGCCTGACCTCCCTCCAGGGGACTCCTACCCCTACCTCCTCACCCAATGCAAATGTCACTTCCTGTGGGAAGCACTCCTTGGTGTTACCCGCTCCCTCCTCAGCAGGTCTTCTCCCTCTGGCTCTTCAACTAGCATTTAGGATAATTTTTAAAAGAACTTCTCAAACTTCATTATAGTTAATTATGCCCTTTAATGCCACCAGACTAAAAGCTCTAACACAGTTTCTTAATCATCTTTCTGTTTCCAGATTTGAACATATGGAAAACTAAGCAACATGGATGGTGCTCAGAAAATGTTTATTGAGTCATAAAATAAATGTCTTTCCTCCTAAAAGAAACTTCCTTCTGTTTTAATCTGTCTTAGAGTACTTTTACCAGAACCTCTGCAATTAGACACTTGATTTCCAATTCTCTCTTTATTTTTTGGTATAGCACCACAGAAAAAATTGCTAACTTAATTCAGTTCTTTCACAGGCTTTAAGAGGGCTTGAGAGGTTTCTCCAGTCATCTGAGGACACTCTGGAGAAGAGAGTGACAACGTGCTATCAAATTAACTGAAATCCAAATGCAGAAATCTGCCATTGCTGTGTAAGTTATCCCGGTCTGTGCACACAGCAGCCTCAGCCCACACCTCTCAGACAAGCTTTCAGACTGTGAACCAAGTCAGTCACTGTCTCCACCCAAGTGGTCTACATTCATTCGGCCCCTGGAAGGGAGTCCAGCGTCAGGTTTATAGAGATGAAAGATACTACTTATGCCCTTGGGGAGAGTAAGGCCACAGAGTCAGTTTGGAGGGAAGGACAAACAAGGGAACAAGTCCAGAACAGGCACTGACCTAACAGGAGCACAGAGGATGCTACAAGGTGGGGACAGCTCAATTTGAGCGTTTGCAGAGGATGGAACCAGGTGGTAACAATGAACCACAGTGATGAAAATAAAGTATAAAGCATCAGAGCAACCCAGACACAGGACAACATGCAAAGGAGGCACAGAAGCTCCAAGCAAGGCTCTTGGGGATGGGCAGACTCTCAAACATACTAGAAAGATGATCTGACCTCAATATGAAGGACTTCTGGGGGGACACGGACTGTGGACAATGGGGAGACATAACGAGAGCAGGGGACATCCTTGAGAGCCCTGGGGCCAGCCATGAATGTCACCCCAATTTCTGGCTTGACCATCTGGTGTCCCACTAGCTTTCCCTGGAGGCAGATAACTGAGGCTGCGCCATCCCCTCAGGATGGGCACGCAGGTCTTCAGGCTTAGAGGCCGCTGAGACTGAAGGCCGTGCTGTCCCGGCAGCTGGGGAGAGCTGAGAGCAGCCTGACTCTGACCGCCAACACAGCACATGAAGGTCATGCACCATCAGGGACCAGTCACAAGGCCATCCCCTCAGAGGGGAGAAACCACTCCCCTTCTGCTCCCTCCCTATCAGGTGCTGACCCTGAGAACACCCCCAGTGAACATCCTGCACGCAAACCCCACTCCAGTGAACCAGACTTGGACACAGTGCAAGCTGTTCTGCTTGCTTGCTTGCCTTTGCAGGGACAGGGATGGGCTCAAGGTGAGGAGTAATAGGGACAATAAAGAGCATCTTACACTCCTGCTCCATCCATATCAGACACTGTTCTGGTTATTTTACTTAATTACCAGCTCTCTAAATCTGCTCTCCCCATATATATGCAAACATGTTAAAAAAAGAATGCTTACAGCAATTTAGGCCCTTGTAATGCCTGGTAGAATCCAATCCAAAACGGTGGCCCTCTCCAGCTAGAGAATTGTACTATGGCATCCCTCATAAATCCTGAAATGTCCTGCAAGTCAGCTAAATTCTAAATATAAGAGGCTTTGTGAAAGATGTATTATGCTGTTTAATAATCATATTACATCATTTCCTTATTATATTTTCATCCACAATATGAAAACCCAAATATTGAAAATGTCCCCCCCCAAAAAAAAAA
>SJYV01039422.1:0-11765 GCA_006410875.1 Neotragus pygmaeus | reverse complement strand
TTTACAGTTGTACAATCATCAGAATAATGACCTAATTTCAAACAAGAGACATTTTTTTGCCTTTTTAATTTTTAAATATTTTTATTTTTGAGAAAATTTTTTGAGTTTTTTTGTTGTTGCTGAGAAAAAGTTCTACTTGAATGATGGTTGGCATAACAGCTTAGTTATACTTTAGAACCCTGCCTGTTTTCCTCTTCTTGAAATACTGATGATGATGATGATGAAAGCCGCTCAGTTGTGCCTGACTCTTGGCGACCCCATGGACTATACAGTCCATGGAATTCTCCAGGCCAGAATACTGGAATGGGTAGCCTTTACCTTCTCCAGGGGATCTTCCCAACTCAGGGATCGAACCCAGGTCTCCTGCATTGCAGGCAGATTCTTTACTAGCTGAGCCACAAGGGAAGCCCAAGAATACTGGAGTGGGTAGCCTATCCCTTCTCCACCAGATCTTCCCAACCCAGGAATGGAACCAGGGTCTCCTGCATTGCAGGCAGATTCTTTACCAACTGAGCCTGAAATACTAGTAATCATATACAAACAGCATTTATCAGCAATTACATTTTGAGACTATGACTACAGCTNTCCACCAGATCTTCCCAACCCAGGAATGGAACCAGGGTCTCCTGCATTGCAGGCAGATTCTTTACCAACTGAGCCTGAAATACTAGTAATCATATACAAACAGCATTTATCAGCAATTACATTTTGAGACTATGACTACAGCTATCTTTTCCTTCCTCTGTCTTTACTGCCATGTTTCCTCCTGGCCAAATTATGAGGAAGAAATACACATTTCTCCCGTTTCTATGGAACTTCTCTGTTGGCAGACGGCCATGGCCAGCAGTGGTGGGCAAACAAGAGAGGTGAACTGACTTCTGTGTTGTAAGGCTAGACCAGGCTTCCCACACCCCCATCTTAGGTTGGTTCTCTTGCGAAGAGCAGAATATAATTTATCTTTCCCACTTCTCAAGAAGGAGGAAAAAACTGAATACGCTAAGGTAGGTCTGACTATAATGGTACCATTCCTTCTCCACGATCATCCCCACTCAAGTCGTAAAGGATGAGGTAAATTATCACCTAGGAAACAATGGTTTCTAAAATTCATTTCTACACAAACAGTTCTGTGTTAGTATCCATTCTAGAAATTGGAATTTGTGCTCTCACTTTCAAATTTCCAGTCTCAACCAAAAAACAACGGTTGGTTTGTGTAATGAAATTCTATTGGCTTTTCATATAGGTGAAAAGATAACTTATTAATCTTAGCAGTATTAGGACAATTCACTTTGGACATATATTGTTAATATACACAACTAATGATAGATATTCTGTAAAATTAAAAATAAAACTTCAGAAGACTTTTATTTGAAGGTTTAGGAAACACAATAAATAAAATATATAAGATCCTACTACGAGTAATAACATGGGCTTCTGAGGTGACTCAGTTCAGTTCAGTCGCTCAGTCGTGTCCGACTCCATGAATCACAGCACGCCAGGCCTCCCTGTCCATCACCATCTCCCGGAGTTCACTCAGAATCACGTGCATCGAGTCAGCGATGCCATCCAGCCATCTCATCCTCGGTCGTCCCCTTCTCCTCCTGCCCCCAATCCCNGGGGAGAAATGGGAGGGGGTTGGGGAATAGACTCAATCAAGGCTTTCAGTCCAGCTGTTTTATCCCACCCCCTGGGCCAATCAGGAGAACATCAAGTGTGTTGGTGGGAGGCCGGGACTTCAGAAAGTGACATAGGCTGCTTTTAGGCTTCTGAAGATTCAAATGCGAGGATTCATTCTCCATTTCCCAAGATGCGCAAATAAGAGGAAATGGCTGAGATCAAATGAAGAGAGAGCTCAGGAGGCCCAAGAGCAGACTGGCTGACTGAGAAGTAATATGTTCAAGTGTAATTAAATCCAGCAAAAAAGAAGAGAGGGAGGCTGAGGCTGAGAAAGGCCAGGCTATGGAGGACCAAGATCCAGGGACCAAAGCCTTCAGGGTACACCCTCCTGTTAAGTGGAGAAGAGAGAAAAATCTACCTAAGAGAAATGTTTTGGAGGTTCAATGGAAGGAGAAACTTGGTGACCTTGGGTGAATCCAGGCTGGCTTCCTGGAAGTGATGGTACCTGACAGATGAGTAGAATATGGGCCTGGTGGAGGGGAAATGGCAGGAAGAAGGGCCAGGCCAACCACGTGGCTGGTTTCTGGTTGGGTGTAAAAAGCTGATGGTGGAGATAGAGGTTCACCTTGGCCCCTATCAGAAAAGGCCCAGAGATGGCACAATTGCATTTATAAAGTCAAGCGGGACCCATCCTTTCTTGAAGGAGCTGAGCTAAGAGAAGAAAAGATCTAGGAGTTCATTCTAATCTGAATTCCTGTTAGTTTTTAACCTCCAGTTGCTACTTGTTGGCAAAACAACCTCGGCCAATTTCTTTCCCTCTCTAGGACTCAGACTGCAAATCTGTAAAATCAAAGTGAGTTGCATTATCTTTCAAGTCCTTTGTAGCACTGAGGTTTCCAATACCACAATAAAGAGCTAAATACTGGGTCAAATGTTGGAGGGAAGGATCAAGGAGGGCAGATAGTGACGTGCTGTGATGTCTGTGCTGTGGTGAAAAGTAAAAGGGACAGGCTCTGAGCACAGATCACATCGCGCCAGACTAGGCCCCGTGGCCAGGTGAGGGGCCACGTCACAGATGCCGAGATTCCTCAACAAGCCCTGAGCAGAGGCTGAAGGAGTCAGCCTGGTGTCAGGCAAAGACAGGGGCTGGGTTTGCATCCTCGACAAGCCCTGAGTAGATGCCGAAGGAGTCGGCCTGGTGTCAGGCAAAGACAGGGGCTGGGTTTGCATCCTGTCCTCTGCCGCTTGTCTGTGTGAACTTGGGCAAGTTAAGACCCATAATCTATAGATTCCTAGAACGGAACTCAAAACAAGTGCTCTAACTCTACTGGACAGAGCTTCTGAGGAGGCTGGGTCTCTCTCTCCCTGGTAGTGAACTAGCCCAGCTCATGGCACAGAGTTTATCAAATGGGACAATATCATTGTAGAGTTTCTGTGAAGATTCAGTGTGTGATGGGTGTTAAATTCGTATTGCTGTGCTTATTACATGGTAGGTTCTCGGTAAACAAAGTAAATAGATAAGATCCCTTTCCTTCTCTGCTAGTGGTCACGGAGCCCGGAGAGTCTCAGTCTGATAGTTGTCAATGCAACAACTGCATTCATAATAGATGCTCGATAAATGCTGCATGGATGAAGGCTGGGTGTGAGATGTATGTGGTGGTAACCCTGTTTGGGACTGCTCAGTAGAAGCCAAGGGTCCTCATTGAATGAGTCAGTGTTTCAGAGGGGAGAGATGAACTTATGAACTGTTCATATAGTCATACTATGCTAAGTCGCTTCAGTCGTGTCCAACTCTGTGTGACCCCACAGACGGCAGCCCACCAGGCTCCCCCATCCCTGGGATNCCTAGAATGTCGACATTCACCCTTGCCATCTCTTGTTTGACCACTTCCAATTTGCCTTGATTCATGGATTCAGTGGTAAAGAATTTGCCTGTCAAGCAGGAGGTGTGGGTTCTATCCCTTGGTTGGGAAGATCCACTAGAGGAGGAAATGGCAACCCACTCCAGTATTCTTACCTGGGAAATCCCATAGACAAAGGAGCAAGGGGGGCTATAGTCCATGTGGTTACAAAGAGTCGGACATGACTTAGCAACTAAACAACAGTAATACTTATATTTCATTGTTCTAAGCATTTAAGAAAATGAAATTATTTGGAGGAAGTGTGGTACACAGACACTCATAGTCACAATTACAACACATTGTACATAGAATAACCATATCATTTATTATCCAAACACTGCTGAGTGTGAAAGGAGATGTTATTAAAAATTACACGAGGAAAACAGGCTTCATTCAAAACTATTCTAGGCAAACTGGGACATACGATCATCCTAATTATTACCAGTTCAACACACAAACATTTAAGATTAATGAGACTCATCTACAGCTCTCAATTCTTTGTGGGTTATAATGAAGTCTCCAATAGTTATTCTCAAGTTTCTACCTTTGGAAAGCTTAGCCGTCAAAAGTGAAGTAAAAGTCGCTCAGTCGTGTCCAACTCTTTGCAACCCCATGGACTAGTCCATGGACTTCTCCAGGCCATAATATTGGAATGGGTAGCCTTTCCCTTCTCCAGGGGATTTTCCCAACCCAGGATCAAACCCAGGTCTCTGGAATTGCAGGTGGATTCTTTACCAGCTGAGCCACAAAGGAAGTCCTTAAAAGGGAGATGGTAAAAGGATTTCTTTTTTTTAATCTTATCCCTTGATTCTGATATTTTATATCTGTACCATTAACATCCTTATCTTTATATTTATAATATATGTCACTGAACTATGAACTTTAATGAACCTTACTGAATATAGTAAAATATAATTTATCAAATAAGAATTATGACAACCACCTAATTGTAATATTTTGAAAACAACATCAAATTCCAGGAAGAATACTTTCACTTCCCAATCGGACAATTTATTTGTTTAAGAAATACTGCCCAAAATAAAATACCAACAACAATTTAGAGATTCAAGTATATGACTAAGTTAGAAATCCAACACAAAAAAAGAATGAACTTGGAGGTGTTCCTCACATTTATCTCATTTGGATAACCCTAGAATTTGAATAACATTTCAATTTCTTTTAAAGTCATCTCACCCTAAAAGTGTCATAATTAAAATTCTCAGCAGTACTTGTATCCATGAAAGTCAAAATCAAAATCAAAATACAAAATTAAAAACAGCTGGAATTTATAAACCTAAAGGTTTTTCCACTTTGGTAAAGAGATTATAATGAAGTGTGACACAATTTTATGAACTTATTAGTTCAACTAAGTGAATTTACATTCTGCAGCACTTCAATAACTTTATAAGTTGGAGCACTGCCCCAAAACAAAATGAGAATGTTTTTTCTTGTTGCTTTTTTATGTAGAAATCAAAGTCATTTACATTTAAAAATTCAATTATAAAAGAAAATACATGGCATCAGAAGAGTCAAGTTAAGAATACTAATGTGTGAAGCTGAAGCATTTTATAGAGTAGAATAGGGTGCTAGGTTTCTTTTGTGATGCTAAAATTATTTCTCATAGATGAGTAATAGCAATGTGAATTTTCCCGTCAAGAAAAAAAGCAACATACATGCGAAAACGATTTCCAAATGAATGTCCGAAAGTATTACTATCATTCATTTAAATTTTCTTGACAGTAACATGATAGCAGTTTAGACATGGATTCTGACAGCTTATTCCATCTCTACAAGATATCACAAGGAGAGATTTAGATACAGTCTGAGGATCCCAAATGAGAAACCTCAGTGTCACCTTTTCACTAATATTTAAAAGAGACCATCTGAGGACACCATCGAATGTATTTCCCTTTCCCTCACTGAGCACGATAATTACTGCTAGCATTATTTTATATTTCCGTTTAAAATTACACACTATTTGCAAAAGTATCAACTGTTAGGCATCCTCTCTTGGTATGCCCAGTACATGGGTCAAGATGAGAGAAAGGCAGCTACGATTCATTTGAAAAGCTTGGGGCTGGTGCACTGAGATGACCCAGAGGGATGGTACGGGGAGGGAGGAGGGAGGGGGGTTTAGGATGGGGAATACTTAAATACCTGTGGCAGATTCTTGTGGATGTATGGCAAAACCAATACAATATTGTAAAGTAATTAACCTCCAATTTAAAAAAAAAAAAAGCCTCTCAGCAGGAAGGGCTACCTAGTCACAGATGGAAATGACACTCAGGATTTACCTTTGTTACCCAAAGCCAAAACAGTGTTTCCCCTCAGCTGAATGTTACTACCGGACTGATCCTGTAAGTCAAAAGGGAGTTAGTTTCTTAATGTCATCTGTAGGAATGTGAGAAATAGGAGTAAATCCTCTGACTGATGCTAGCAACAAAAAAATGTCATTTTGCTAGACAAAGGAGAAGCCAACACAGAAAAGGAACCGAAGAAAGCCATCAAAAGTGTGAGAACAACTGAAAGACAGTAACAGATATCAACTGCATCAAATGATCACCACGGAGTATTGAATGGCAGTGCCCTGCAGAGACCCTATTCAAGACAATCAGCTCCCGTTTTTCTACCAAGTTAAACTTTTAAATATTGCATTTTCCGAGATCTGAGACACATGTTCAGAAACTGCACATGAGGAGACACTGGTGAGGAGACACTGGTGTCTGAGTTTTCAGCCCGTTAACTCATTCTCCTGCAATGCACTAGGTTGTCGTTCAGTCACTCAGTCGTCTCTGACTCTTTGCGACCCCATGGACTGCAGCACGCCAGGCTTCCCTGTCCATCACCAACTCCCGGAGCTTGCTCAAACTCACGTCCACTGAGTCGGTGATGCCATCCAACCAATGCACTAGATACTGTGTTACTTATAGAAATAAAAGATGACACCAGGTGCATCCATACTCTTTAGGTTACAGTGGGAAGACATACGCAGGCCACCTTCAGATCTGTGATGGGGCAAGCTCAGTGTGATGAGACACCCAGGAGTCAGGGAAGCCTCCCAGAGGCAGCCACCTCTCATCTGAGAACTGAAGCCCGGGGAGAAGCCGGCTGGCACAGATCAGAGACAGGGAGGATGAAGGGGTGATTAAACAGAACCACGCACGCAGAGCCTGTGGGGTGGGACCGGCAACCAGTCCCACCCACAGGAGGGATAGAGGCCTTCAGACTCTGAGCACAGGTAGGCAACAGATTCTGAGGCATAAGCAGGAAGCGACCCAGCTACAGAGGGAGGCAGGCTGCGAAGCTCAAGCACAACGCTGAGGAATTCTGAGGACTCTTGCAAAGTCAAGCCACGCAGATGACTGCATGCCAGGCAGGCTCTCCCTGTTCCCTCTCCCCAGCATCTGCTTCCCACCCAGGGAGCCAAAGGCCAGATGCTCAGCCTGGCCAGATGAGTTTGGTCAACACAATTCAGGCACGTGTGACCTGTAGGCCTTCTGCAAGGCACGGGGACTTTGGTGGGTCCCATTTGTTCCTTTACCTGGCTACTGACATTCCTTATCTACCCTCCGATGAGGACATCTGAGTCTGCCTCTGGTTTAGACCATTGGGAGCAGCATCACAAGTGAGCGGAGAGTGATCTCCAAGTTCCTCATATGTGAAGAGCACCAGGACTTCCCTGGCGGCCCCGTGGTTAACACTTTGTTTTCCAATGCTAGGGGTGTGCGTTCGATCCCCAGTCAGGGAGCTATGATCCCACATGATTTGGGGCCAAAAAACCAAAACATAAAACAGAAGCAATATTATAGCAAATCCAATAAAGACTTAAAAACATGGTCCACATCAAAAAAATCTTTTAAAAAGGAGGGTACCATGACAACCACCCAAATACAGAGGATGGCAACTCGTCAGTTGTCAGGAAGTGTTGCTCAGGTCTGGAGGAGTTCTCTTTCATCGTAGAAAATAAATTTTTATTGAAAACATTTTTCTAGGTGAAATAATAAGCCTGTCACAAAAGGACAAATCAAATGCCTAGAAACAGAAAGCAGAATGGTGGTTGCCAGGGGTTACGGGGAGGGAGGTGAGGCATTAGGATTTCTTGGGTAGCATTTCAGTTGGGAAAGATGAAAAGAGTTCAGGGGATGCAAGGTGGGGATGGCTGCTGAACTGTACACTTAAAATGGTTAAGGTGGTAAATTTCATATTACGTGTATTTTACCACAATTAAAAAAAAATAACAGTGATACCTACTCGTCAGACTAGCAGTAAAAAGTGAAAAAGTGCAAATAAAAAGTGTGGCAGTATGTGCTGTTGGTGGGGATGAAGGAAGGGTACTCGAATAAACTATGAGTGGACATGTGAATGATTTTAGCTTTTTGGAAAGCAACTTGGCAACATTTCTTAAAATTTAAAATCTTCATTTGACTCAGAAATCTTATTCTGAAAGCCTATCAAATATAAAAAACATATATAAGGACATCTGTAGGAAACATCTTTGTGGAAACATTCTCCCTCCATGTGAGAAGAGTTTAGAGCACATGTATTTCTTTGCATTCCTGTGGGCCATGCATTTACTGGGCAGGAAAGCACACATCACACCACCAACCAACTCTCATCGAACTCCCTGCCAAGCTCAAATCATAAATGTTTTCTGTCTTTCTCATTCTTTTCCTTCTAAAATTTTACAGAAAATATTCTCTTACATAAGCAAAGACTACTTTCTAAAAAGCTGTCTAACCAATGCAATTTCACCATCACAATCGGCTTAAGGATGAGAAGTTTAAAAGTCTATTACAAAGAGAAATAGAACATATAAGAAGCTGAGAAACGAGGGTGAGTGAACCACATTAAGCTTCAAACATTTAATTTTCCAAAATATCATGTCAAATCAAAAATTTTATGTCTCCTCAATGAGACTAACTTAAGGCAAAAAAGAAATACTATTAAAATGATCCTAATAAAAGTAAGAACATTAACTGGTCACAAGAAGGTTACCATATAGGTAGCATGATTTCTCTGGATTTTTACTCATTTAAAATAGGTAGTTGGCTCTTTCTTCCTATACAGCCTTTGTTTAAAAGAAACTGAGAAAGATGATCCCTTGATGAATAGAATCTCCTCAAGAACCACAAATCAGCTGATACGATTATGAAAAAAGAAAACTCAGAGCAAAGTTACTTTTACGTCATTTCCCTGCCTCAATGGTTAATTTTAAGAAGGTTTTCTAGTATTCACTTAATGTTCTGAGTTCTGTTTAAGATCAGACCTGTCTCCTTGAATTTCCAAAGGCTCTACCCACCTCCTTACAACACTCAGAAATAGCATATACCAACTGAAGACTCACTGATCATTTCTACCATTTCCGTGTCAACAAATACAGGCTTCTACAGGGCAGGCTTTCTTGAAACAGCATATACTTGAACAGTTGAGAAAGTAATTCTGACCAGTTGTTGCCCTAAATACCATCCCCCAAATCTACAGTGACATATTTACAATTAAAGCCATTCTCACTTCTTAAGACGGTGCAGAACACTGGGCAATCTCGGAAAGCAAATCATCTGTTGCTCTTAACTGTGTGCCAGTTTTGACGTCGGTACCAGTTCATTGAAGAAGAGTGCTGAAAAATTCTGCAACAGAAAGTTCCCTGCGGTTACATCCTTTACAACTGGCACTATGGACAAAGGTCTTAAGGTGGGTTAGTTTCCAGGACAGTCGCTGACAGCAGGGAACGAGTTTATAGCACAATAAATTCTTGCTAACATGTACCGGGGGATTGAGCCACATGTAGAGGCAGAGCTGACAAACCACCAACCCTGACAGATGTTCTGAGATATTTATTGACTCCCATGGTTTGAGAGGTCAGCGACACAGACAGCATCCTCAGCTATCAATCTCCGTTTACATATTTGTTTCTAAAAGGTCAGTTATAGGTTTAGGCTGAGAATGGTGGGCATCTCAGGTTGGTTTCAGGGAAAACCATTAGAAGTTTATGAAAGCATTTTGGGACAATGGAAATCAACTCCAGCTTTAAAATTTTAACCAAGGAACACCCCTCCTCTTTCCACTTTTTTCCATAAACCATGCTAACAGCATTAGCTACTTAAGTCAGGGCTTTGAGGTCAGAGTTGGGTTTGAGTCTCAGCTTTGTCACTGATATGGCTCAGTAATAAAGAATCCACACACTGTTATTATCTCAATGGTACACAAACAAATGGAGGTGAACCTCCCTGTATATTTCTTCTCAGAAGCAGAGCCTCCAGGATCTTACCTTCGGCTGCCACTGTATTTTGGTTTCTGGAGATCTGGTCTTGAATGGAGAGAAACTGCCTAGCATTTTCATCGACTTACTGCATTCCTTGCTTTTCCTTCTAGAAGATTTTTAATGGTTACTACGTGGGCAGAATTTTAGTAAACTTTTGTTTCAAGTTAGGATTTAAGTTACTCCTTTGAGAAATCTAACAGTTTAGGACTTTTGATCTGTGCCCACACCTAGTATCATGCAGCGAATCTCTTCTACAAAACAGTATTACAGCTTTTAATGTCATNTCGACTTACTGCATTCCTTGCTTTTCCTTCTAGAAGATTTTTAATGGTTACTACGTGGGCAGAATTTTAGTAAACTTTTGTTTCAAGTTAGGATTTAGGTTACTCCTTTGAGAAATCTAACAGTTTAGGACTTTTGATCTGTGCCCACACCTAGTATCACGCAGCGAATCTCTTCTACAAAACAGTATTACAGCTTTTAATGTCATCAATCACTGACGATAATAAAACAGAGCTATTTTAACAACGGAAAAGCTGCTCACCCTCGGTCTACATCCAATTTCAGTCGCATTTATTCTCACCAGGATTCAGAGCAGCCCCTTTTCTGGTTTCAAACACACACGTGCAGGGGGTTTTGGCATCGGACATATAAAATTACAGGCCCCCTGACGTCTAGACACAATTCCATCAAGTAACCACTTAGGGAGCTCTGCCTACTCTGCAGGATGTGTTCATTCTGACAAGTAATGAGAATCTGTGAACAGCTATCATCTCTTTACCGCTGACAATGTGCCAGGCAATCGACATATACCTACCACCTCCCATTGCCAAAACATCACGATACGCAAGGTGCTTCCCCATCTTCATTCTACAGCAAGAAGTCAGGGAGAACTTGCCCAGCATATGGTGAAACTGGACAACAGAGAGTCGAGAGACAGGAATACCCAACTGCCATGCCTACCTCTGTCTTTCACTGTGTGACTGTGGATGCACGATTTAATTCCTCTAATTAACTTCCTCATCAACACACAAGGATACCACTTCACACCTACAGACACTACAGAAATGAAACCAGAGACTGTCCACTTCAGTGTCCAGATCATAGCTGAATCTAATACATGTTCACCATGATGAATACTAGAGACAGTGACATTGGACTTTGAACACAGATTCCTAAGGTTAGGATTCCAGCTATAGCATGGGATGTCTACACTGAATCTGGAAAATGAGATCCCATCAATATAATTTCAGTTACAATTAAAATTAAGAAAAAGCAGATGTGAGAAAAACAAAACCTATGCAGACAGAGTAAAACCGTGTTGACAGGCTGGGGGAGGGGAGCCTGGGAGATGATGGCTTAATGGACTCAGAGTTTCATTTTTCACAAGACAAGAGTTATGAGGATGAGAGGTGGTTACAGCTACAGAAGCATGTCAATGTACTTGCTACCGCTGAACTGTCCATTTAAAAAATGGTAAGATGTACATTTTTATGTCTTATGTGTGTGTTTTACCACAGTTAAAACCAAAGTTAGACAATCAGCTTTATGAGACCGCATCTGGAAGTATGGTCTTTGCTAGAAATTTTATATAAGGAAATGGAACTACGATCTGTTTTAAATATAACAGAATTGTTTTATTATGAGATCTTAGTAGAATCTTAAACAGTGGGAAGAATATTTATCCTATGATTTACCTGTATAATATGAATACATAAATAAATAAGTAACTGGCTAGGATTAATTTCCAACTGATTTCTTAATTAGCTATTTAATAACAATAAGTGGGCGCCTGCAATGTGTTCTAGAAACGTGAAGGTAACAAAATGGTCAGCATTGCCTTATCAGATGTGATGAAAGAAGGCTGAGGGCCCTTTCTGTGATTCTAGACACGGCATTTTCTATTTTAAAAGAACTGGTCTATGGTAGTAGCATGCATGCAACACAGGTACACACCCCTCTGCATGATGACATTGCTCTTGCTAACT
>SJYV01039418.1:5236-15687 GCA_006410875.1 Neotragus pygmaeus | reverse complement strand
CACTGGACCATCAAGGAATCCCTGTCTCTTCTTTTTTAAATTGGTTACTATAGGTTCATCTACTGTACTTTGTTTCAGTTTTAATTTAAATGTAATATTCACATACTACACATTAACCCTACACTTCTCATAACTGATTGCTACAAGTAGTTTGTCATCTATCTTACACTTAATCATATTTTTCAATATTATATAGTCAAACAGTACATTTCTTTGCATTTTATTGCACATTTTAAAACACTTAATAAGTCTACATCTAGAAACCATTTTGTCTATATTTTCTCCAGTTTCATTATGAACTAATGCNGTCATCTATCTTACACTTAATCATATTTTTCAATATTATATAGTCAAACAGTACATTTCTTTGCATTTTATTGCACATTTTAAAACACTTAATAAGTCTACATCTAGAAACCATTTTGTCTATATTTTCTCCAGTTTCATTATGAACTAATGCTTCTCACGTAAATAAATAATATACCTAAAATTACTTTAGTGAACAGATAGTGCTCCATCGTAATTTATTTTAGAAAGGCTTAATCAAGTGCCCCAATTCCATTTATTTAATGACTCTTTCTTTTTCCAGTGAAAGTGAAGTGGCTCAGTCGTGTCCGACTCTTTGCGACTTCATGGACTATACAGTACATGGAATTCTCCAGGCTAGAATACTAGAGTGGGTAGCCTTTCCCTTCTCCAGGGGATCTTCCCAACCTAGGGATCGAACCCATGTTTCCTGCATTGTAGGCGGATTCTTTACCAGATGAGCCACAGGGGAAGCCCTTTTTACAGGGGTTTTAACATACTGTTTTCTAAATGATTCTATATATCACAGTCTATTTTGTGCTTTGTTCCACTACTGCTTATTACTATTTCAAAACAGTATATTTTTCCAACAAAATTTACCAAAACTTAAGGAGTCATTAAGAATTCAAATAATGTTAATTAGAGCAAAATATATGCAATTAATTAATCTGTGTTCTCTGTTAAAAAAATTAACCTCTTTAATTGTAAGCAGGATTCAGTTTTAAACAAATCTATACTGATGGAAATTTTCTAAAATATGTGATTGTAGAAATCATTGCATAGCTATATCTAAATTTATTAAAACTCATTAAACTTAAAGGGGATAAATTTTATAGAATGCAAATTAGGCCTCAATAAAACTATTTTTTAATGATGTAAGATATAAGTACTTGTAGGAAAACATCATTTAAAAAAACCACCCAAGACCATTTTTGCTGTACTGAAGCATAAAAATTGGCATTTTAATTAAGAATTCAAAGTGCTTCTGGCATGATTAGAAAGAGCTTGGGTTCCTAGTTTTACAAAGGTCAAAGACTGTTAATAAAATCTAAAACTTCATTCAGAAGTGATGAAGTACAGCATGATTTTCCCTATAAATTCTTAAAAAAAAATGCTCATTTGATCTTTAAAATGTACCAAAAGAAAAATCTATTTGATAACTGAATGCCTGTAGCAAACTCAATTCTAAGGCATGTTTTCCACTTTCCTGATCATTCACATTTCAAGTAGGACCAGTTTCTCACTCAAGATTAAGTGTCCCAAAAAAATGGAAAAAAATCATCTAAACATATAGCAAGGAAAACATAATTTTTATCTTGTAGTGAATCCCCCTAACGTTTTCATTTTAAAGGTAAATCACATATAACTATAATGACAACCATTCTTAACTAGCAGATATTAATATTTGGTATTATGATCTTGGCTATACACATACATAAATAAAAGAAGGCTGACAGGTTCCAATCTTCATGAGTTACGAAAGATGAATGCTCAATCATGACTTAATGAGATAAAGAAATGTATCATTACAGAATTGCTGAACACGATCAGTNCAATATTAAACAAAACAGTGATATGATCTGATATATTTTAACACGATAGCTTTGGATACCTAGTTAAAATTAGCTGCAGGTAGGGAGAGGGACTGAAGGGAAGATAACTAGTTGGAGATGACCATAGTAGTTATGTTGGAAAATGATAGTGATTCTATCCTTGGTGATATTAAAGGTGATGCAAATTGGTCAGAGTCCAGGTACCATCTGGGCTATAAGAGAACAGGAAGAGTAGGGGATGACTCCAAGGTTTGCATCTTTGACTATTAGTAAGGTGGATTTGTATCATCACCTCAGATAGAATCTGGGGAGGTCAGCCTGGCTTAGGACATGCCAAATATGTATATCTGATACCTCCAATTAGAAATCATAAGTAGGAAATCAGATATATGATCTGGAGTAATACATTGGGAGTCATTAAATATGGTAAAGAATCTGCTTGCAATGCAGGAGACCTGGGTTTGATTCATGGATTGTGAATATCCCCTGGAGGAGGGCATGACAACCCACTCCAATATTCTTGTCTGGAGAATGCCATGGCCAGAGGAGCCTGGCGGGCTACATTCCAGAGGGTTGCAAAGAGTCAGACACAACTGAACGACTAAGCACAGCACATAAAGCTAAAGCTCTGCACTGTCCAATGCAATAGTCACAAGCACTAGCGTAAAATGCTCATCAGCCCTCGTGCAGTTAGTGGTGGTTGTATTAGGTAATGCACATATGGAGTATTTCCACCATCAAAGAAAATTCTGATGTACAGATGGTATTTCAAGTAATTAGGTTGAATGAAATCACCAAGGAAATAACAAGAGGAAAGAAAGACCAAAACTCAAGGCAACACAAGATTAAGGAATTAGGAGATGGAAGCAGTAAAGGTTTGAAAAACAGTGGAAGTATAAAGTAAATCAAAAGTATCTGGTTAAAATACATCATTTCATGCTCATAACAAAATTAAGAGGCTTCAATTATTTTCAGTATCATTTAGGTGAAGAAACAGGCTCAGAAAGTGAAAGCACATGTTTTCTGTCACACAACCAGTTTTTGAAAGAGTTGGGATTTCAGACCAGAAAATAATGGAAAGCCTCCTTTGGGAGGAATCTAGCTGTCTGTATGTGATGATGGTGAGTTCGCTTAGATCATGACAGCTGATGTTTTCTCACCAAAGATGTTCTTTCTGGTAGATTCAAGATGTTGACTCAGGTCTCAAGGATCTGCCCAAACTTGTAAAATGTAATGTAATGACAATGGCTGCCTCCAGTTATGGTCAGATAAGAGAGAGTGCTTGTTTCCTCACCCCGATTTTATTGAGATATAATAATTTCTACATAACATTGTAATAGTCTGAGGTGTACAACATAACTATTATATGCACATATTGCAAAATTATTACTATAATAAGTTCTAAGCTAACATTCATAGCCAATATGGTTACAAATATTTTTTTTCTTGAGACGAGAACTTTTAAGCTCTATTCTCTTAGCAACTTTAAATATACAGTACAGTATTGTTAATTATAGTCATCATGCTCTACATTGTTGTTGTTTAGCCGCTATGTCGTGTCTGACTCTGCAACACCATGGACTGTAGCCCACTACGCTCCTCTGTCCATGGGATTTCCCAAACAAGAATATTGGAGTGGGTTGGCATTTCCTTCCAATGCTGCATATGTTACATGCCCAGAACATATTCATCTTACAACTAGATGGTACCTTTTGATGGCCTTCATCCATATGTGTCTATCTCCCACCCCACCTCTGTCAACCACAAGTCTGTGCTATGTGTCTATGAGTTTGTTTTTTTAGAGTTTACTCCACATATAAAAGAGATTACATAGTATTTGTCTTTTTCTGTTTATTTCATTTAGCATAATACCCTCCAATAATGTTCTCACAAATGGCAGAATTTTCTTCTTTTTTTAATGGTTGAAAAATATTCCATGGTATAAATGCATATATTACATTTTCCTTATCTACCCATTCACTGACAGACACAGCTGTTTCCTGAAAACATGTCTTGGCTGTTGTGAACAATGCTGAAATGAATAAGGGGGTGCTAATATCTTTTCAGGGTTTCCTCAGTGGTTTAATGGTAAAGAATCCACCTGCTGGGCAGGAGACACAGTAGATATGGGTTTGATCNGACACAGCTGTTTCCTGAAAACATGTCTTGGCTGTTGTGAACAATGCTGAAATGAATAAGGGGGTGCTAATATCTTTTCAGGGTTTCCTCAGTGGTTTAATGGTAAAGAATCCACCTGCTGGGCAGGAGACACAGTAGATATGGGTTTGATCCTTGGGTCAGGAAGATACCCTGGAGGAAGGGATGACAACCCACTCCAGTATTCTTGCCTGGATAATCCCGTGGACAGAGGAGCCTGGCAGACTATAGTCCATGGAGTCTCAGATGGACACAATTTAAGCTACTGAGCACACACACACATATATTTTCAAGATAGTGATTTCATTTTCTTTGGCTATGTATCCAGAAGTGGAATTACTGGATCATATGTTACTTATATTTTTAATTTTTTGAGAAATCACTATATTGTTTTCCACAGTGGCTGTATCAATTTACATTCTAACCAACAGTGCTCAAATGTTCCTTTTTCTCTATATCTTTACTAACATTTGTTATCTCTTTTATTTTTGAATTAGGTACTAATAATTGTTAGCTTTCCCTTCTTTGGAAAAATTGCATTTAATTTATTTTTATTCCTGAACTCCTTTCTTCCTTTTTGAATGCAAAGTAAAGACATATGCTGATTAGTACTGATGGTGAAAAAATTGAATAAAAGTCATGTAAAATGAACTTCCAGATGTTCAAGCTGGTTTTAGAAAAGGCAGAGGAACCAGAGATCAAATTGCCAACATCCTCTGGATCATCAAAAAAGCAAGAGTTCCAGAAAAACATCTACTTCTGCTTTGTTGACTATGCCAAAGCCTTTGACTGTGTGGATCACAATAAACTGTGGGAAATTCTAAAAGAGAGGGGATACCAGAACACCTGACCTGCCTCTTGAGAAACCTATATGCAGGTCAGGAAGCAACAGTTAGAACTGGGCATGGAATAACAGACTGGTATCAAATAGGAAAAGGAGTATGTCAAGGCGGTATGTTGTCACCCTGCTTATTTAAATTATATGCAGAGTACATCATGAGAAACGTTGGGCCAGAAGAAGCACAAGTTGGAATCAAGATTGCCAGGAGAAATATCAAACACCTCAGATATGCAGATGACATCACCGTTATGGCAGATAGTGAAGAGGAACTAAAGAGCCTCTTGATGAAAGTGAAAGAGGAGAGTGAAAAAGTTGGCTTAAAGCTCAACATTCAGAAAACTAAGATCATGTCATCTGGTCCCATCACTTCGTGGGAAATAGATAGGGAAACAGTGGAAACAGTGTCAGACTTTATTTTGGGGGGCTCCAAAATCACTGCAGATGGTGATTGCAGCCATGAAATTAAAAGACATTTACTCCTTGGAAGGAAAGTTATGATCAACCTAGATAGCATATTGAAAAGCAGAGACATTACTTTGCAAACAGAGGTCAATCTAGTCACGGCTATGGTTTTTCCAGTGGTCATGTATGGATGTGAGAGTTGGACTGTGAAGAAGGCTGAGCACCGAAGAATTGATGCTTTTCAACTGTGGTGCTGGAGAAGACTCTTGAGAGAAGACTCCCTTGGACTGCAAGGAGATCCAACCAGTCCATTCTAAAAGAGATCGGTCCTGGGTATTCTTTGGAAGGAATGATGCTAAAGCTGAAACTCCAGTACTTTGGCCACCTCATGTGAAGAGTTGACTCATTGGAAAAGACTTTGATCCTGGGAGGATTGGGAGCAGGAGGAGAAGGGGACAACAGAGGATGAGATGGCTGGATGGCATCACCGACTTGATGGACATCAGTTTGAGTGAACTCTGGGAGTTCATGATGGACAGGGAGGCCTGGCATGCTGCAGTTCATGGGGTCGCAAAGAGTTGGACATGACTGAGTGACTGAACTGAACTGAAAATTCCATTAGATTAAATGAAGAATATTGGACTTCCTTGAGTAATTTTATTATTTAAGTTATGAAAAAAATGAAAAATTACATGAACAAAGAAAAATATCATCTTCTCTAAGTTTTGTACTAAAAAATTCATATAACACAGCCTAATTTTTCTTGTTATGTGAAGTAAAATATCCTAGAGTCGAAATCCAAACTATTTAGTTCCATTTACTGCAATGGGAATATTGTTGATTACAAGCTTTAAAATTTCTATTAAATATCTCCTTTTCCTTTTGCCTTTTTGAATACTCATTCCTCACTGTCTTTTGTTTATGGGCTTATACCTAGAGAGAAAGAAATATCAATAAACTGTGGAAGGTCAGGTGTTCTGGTATCCCATCTCTTTAAAAATTCTCCACAGTTTATTGGAAAGAAAGAAAATAAATACCAACAAATCCAACTATTGAAAGGTCAGGGTATTTACACACACACTCACTTTTCAGAATGCATTAGCCGTTACAAGTCTGATATCTCCTTTAACTTTCAGATATCAAATTGATGTTGTGCTGTTTTCTTTTCTGGAGGATATTTTTGGGGATCATATAAGTGTGCAAGGGACATGAAAATGGGGCCTGAATGACTCAGAATTGAGAACATCTTCAGTTCCTGGGTAGTGAGAAAGAACCGAAGTGTCAGTTTCACTAGCTGTTTGTTTAACACTTCAAATAATAAGAGCATCAACATAAATTCTGGCTTGGTTTTGTTTCCCACTGAAGTTTTGCTCTAGGGAATGATGAATCTCTTTGCACAGCTGTGTAAATACTATGCTGCCATTTGGCACAAATGGGAGGTTGGTCTTAGAAATTTTCACTTGGAAAGAATTGAATAACCACAGGGGGTTGGAATGCGTGTGGATTAGGAAAGGAAGAGAGGTGGTGGTGGTGGAACTCCCCAGTCAGAGATTTTTCTGTAATAGATATTTGCTGTTCCTGTTTGCCCAATATATTTTCATTTGGCTACCTGCTCCTTTTCTACTTCATAGTTTTGGTCAAGGTGTCAGGTATTCTGACTTCTGTCTAACGGAGTAGCTACTAAGGGTCAAACAATTATAAAATCAGAGATGATAAAAACAATTGACAAATTTGACTATACAAAATTCTTCAAATGTATAAAAAATTCATAAGCAAAATCAAAAACTTTTGATAAATTTGGAGAATATATTTTCAAGACACATCACATCTTCCATCTTCCCAACCCAGGGATCAAACCCAGGTCTCTTGCATTGCAGGCAGATTCCTTAGCATTTGAGCCATCAGGGAAGCCCATAAAGGGTTAACATCACTAATTCATAATAAACTTTTAAAATTAGAATGGGGAAAAAACTAGTAGATATTAAGAAGAAGATATAAACAGATAATACACAATAAAAAGAGCCCTTAAACATAAAAATGTTTCTAATTTCTTCACATCTTTGCCAACATTTATCTTTTATTGTTTTGATTACTGTTGCAAGATGATACCTCCTTGTGGTTTTGATTTGGTTTTCCCTAATGTTTAGTTACATTGAGTATCTTTTCACATACATATACCAATTCATATGGCTTTTTTTTNTCTTTAGCATTTGAAGAGAAACACCCAAGTACAAATATATGTTTATATATGCTGCATTCCAAAGAATTACTTCCTCAAAATTCTGAAGAATCAGTCCACATTCAAAAGGAAATGCAGTATAACAAAGGAACAAGATAAAAGTGAAACAAGAAGAGCTTTTGTATTACAACAAACATAGATTCAAATGATAATTTTCACACTCGTGAATAACTTTAGGCAAGTTACTTCATGTTTCATATGTAAAATGGTAATAATGATACCTGTTCTGTGAGAACTCAGTGAGTCAATACTTGCAAAGCATCTAGTTCAGTATGGAACTAAATTAAAGACTTTTTCCTATTTTTTCTTTTCCTTTCTTCTCCTTCAAGTGACATAAAATGAAAATTGCAATAAAGTCATCATATTGCTGTGCATGAAAGTTCCCCCCAAAATGTAAAACAGGTGTAATGCTAAAAGTCAAATTTTAAAAATTAAGCCAGTTGCTTAGCATCAAAATAACCATACTCAACTGACAGAATTTATTTTTCAACCAGAGCATTATATATATTAGAGGAATAAACCAAGTTTAAAGTCCCATGCTTGGCAGTATTTGATTGCAGTGACCATTTCAAACCCTCCAAATTAATCTACAATGACAAGTCAATATAATTTCTATGGAACTTTTATAATTAAGTACTTAAGCTCTAAATTCTTCAAAACAATAATAAAAAAGACAAGATACATTCTTAACTTATATAAAGAAAGTACAAAAACAGATCAGTTTGGGTCTAGAACTTAATATGTTTAACTAAATTTAATCAGAGAAGAGATAGTTAAATCATGATTTTATAAATCACTAACAAATTTTGTTAGTATTTTGTTCTTTCAAATTATGTAAAGGGAAATAAAATGAATATATTTTTCATATCACTTTGGTGAACAAGGTCAAAGATTTACAGAATATTAGTGCTTATAAGACAACTTCAAATTCTCCAGATCTTACATCCTTATTCTAAAAAGAAAAACAGAGGTTAAGGTTCAATATTACCCAGGGCCAGAGGCAGAACTGAAATTCATCTCTTTCTTATTAGCCCCTTGGTATTTTATACTATTTCATGAGAGTTTTGACAGGGATTCACAACAGCAGTCATGGACAATACTGCTCTTTTGGCTTTTCTAGTGTTGATTAATGTGTCTAGCTTTCAGTGTAGTTTGTAGGATATATTGAAACAAGAGGGTATGTGGAGTGCTGTGTTGTGCTCTAGCTACTACCTAGAAGACATTTTTTCTTTGAAAGGAATAAAAATATAACCTAAATACTCATCTGTTAACAATCTCTAATAAAAGTCAGAAAAACTTTCCTGGGCTACTTGTCAGGAAAACAAACAGTGTAAATATTTTACCTAGCACAGTTACAGATAAAATCCTATTACATTTATATTTGACTTTGGGACCTTTCGAAATTTATATTGGGCTTCCTTGATGGCTCAGATGATGAAGAATCTACCTACAATGCGGGAGACCTGGGTTTGATCTCTGGATTGGGAAGATCCCATGAAGAAGGGAAATGCTAGCCACTCCAGTGTTCTTGCCTGAAGAATTCCATAGACAGAGGAGTCTGGCAGGCTATTATCCATGGGGTTTCAAAGAGTTGGACATGACTGACCGACTTTCACTTTTCACTTTACTTTTATGGCAGTGGAAGAAGCAAAGTCAAGTTCCCAAATACAGAAGTTGTTTAGTTGCTTAGGAGAAGTGGTTTAGTTCCTACATCATGTCTGACTCTTTTGTGACTCCATGGACTACAGCCCACCAGGCTCCTCTATCCACAGGATTTCTCAGGCAAGAATACTGTGGGTTGCCATTTCCTTCTAGCACTCATCATTTGACTTTCCTCCTTGCCAACACCTCTAAAAGACTTGAGTCTACAAAAAGTCAAACTCTGATATTATGCAAAACTATCCTGAACTACTAACCATTTCACAGAAAAATTTCAGAGTTATCACTTACATTTAACTCACAATCAACCCATGAATTCCAGCTTTCATTAATTCTAAATAAAAAGACTAAACTGTTGCTTGTAAGATAGATCCTGATTCCCTAATTTACCACATATTTCAGTCTTACCCTGCCTAAACTGTCAGCAGCATTTGACTTTATCGACCACTTCACTTCTTCCCTAATACTCTTTATTCCCATCTTAAATGTTCTCACCACATACACAAAAAAGGTAATTATGTGAGTTTATAAATTATATTAACTAATATTATTGTGGTGAGCATTTTGCAGTATGTATGTATAACAAATCATCACATTGTACAGCTTAAACTTACACAATGTTATATATCACTTATATCTCTATAACGTTAGGAAAAATACAAAAATATCAATACTCCCTCTCCCCAAATATACCAAAAAAACTCTTTCCTCCTTTTGCTCCCATGACACCACTCTCAACAAATTCTAGCCTATGGAGTCTCTGGTTATATCTTCTTATTTTTTCCCCATAAGCTGAACTGCTAATCATCCTTCAATTGGTGGTGGTCTGCAGCAGTCATTCCTTATCTCAGTTCGCTTTGTTCACTCAAAAAACTTCACTGAGTACCTACTATAGGCCAAGAACATTTCCAGATAACTGTGACTGCAGTGAACAAAGCAGATGAAAATCCCTGCTCTCTTGAAGCATACATCATGTATAGAGTTGTCATATAAAAACAAGACTACTACTATTGCTGCTGCTAAGTCACTTCAGTCGTGTCCAACTCTGTGTGACTCCATAGATGGCAGCTCACAAGGCTCCCCCGTCCCTGGGATTCTCCAGGCAAGAAAACTGGAGTGGGTTGCCATTTCCTTCTCCAATGCGTGAAAGTGAAGTCGCTGAGTCTTGTCTGACTCTTTGCGACCCCATGGACTGCAGCCCACCAGGCTCCTCCGTCCATGGGATTTTCCAGGCAAGAGTGCTGGAATGGGGTGCCATTGCCTTTTCCAAAACAAGACTAACACATAGGCAAAT
>SJYV01039412.1:0-18404 GCA_006410875.1 Neotragus pygmaeus | reverse complement strand
GTCGCCCTTCACTGTGTTTTGGGCAGTGTGCCACGGTCGCCCTTCGCCAAGGTCCGGGCTGTGTGCCACTGTTGCGCTGTCCCGAGGTCTGGGCTGTGTGTCACGGGCCACTGTGCTGAAGTCCACGCTGTGTGCCGCTGTCGCCCTGTGCTGAGATCCGGCCTATGTGCCTAAGTAGCCTTGAACCGAGTTCCGGGCTGAGTGCCGAGGTAGCCTTGTGCCGAGGTCCGCGCTGTGTGCTGCGCTCACCCTTCACTGAGGATCGGGCTGTGTGCTGCGGTTGCACTGCGCTGAAGTTTGGGCTGTGTGCCATATTAGCCTGGCACCAAGGTCCGGGCTGTGTGCCGCGGTCGCCATATCACCAGGTCCGCGATGTGTGCCGCGATCGCCCTGTGCTGAGGTCCAGCCTGTGTTCCTCCCTTGGCTTGTGACCTGTTCCCCGCTCTGTGCCGCAGTTCCACTTTGCCAAGGTCCGGGCTGTGTGTCACGGTAGCCTGCTCCAGATGTCCGGGCTGTGTGCTGCAGGCCCCCTGCGCTGAGGTCCGGGCTGTGTGCCTCGGTCGCCCTGAGCCAATGTCCGGCCTGTGTTCCACAGTCGCCCTGCGCTGAGGTCCGGCCTAAGTGCCCCTGATGCCCTGTGCTGAGGTCCGGCCTGAGTGCCTTGGGCACCCTGCTCTGAAGTCCAGCCTTTATTCTGCAGTCGGATATTGATGAAGTCCAGGCTGTGTGACACGGTCGTCCTTCACTAAGTTTCGGGCTGTGTGCATTGGTCGCCCTTCTCAAAGGTCCAGGCTCTGTGCCTTGCTCGCCCTGCGGCAAGGTCCGGCCCTGCCGAGGTCCAGGCTGTGTTCAGCTGTGGGCTAGAGACAAGTTCCATGCTCTGTGCCATGGTCGCCCTGCACAGATATCTGGGCTGTGTTCTGCTGTCGCCCCTCACAGAGGTTTTGGCTGTGTGCTGAGGTAGCCCTGTGCCGATGTTCGTGCTGTGTGCTGCAGTCGCCCTGCCTCGAGGTCCGGGCTGTGTTCCGCAGGTGGCTGGCAACGATTTCGAGCTGTGTGCCACAGTTGCTCTTCACTGAGGTTCAGGCTATAAGCCGCTGTCGCCCTGAGCCGAGATCAGGCTTTTTGCCCCAGTCGGCCTGAGCCAAAATCCGGCCTGTGTTCCGCTGTCACCCTGCGCCAAGGTCCGGCCTTTGTGCCACAGTCGCCCTGCACCGAGGTCCGGCCTGTGTGCTGTTGTCGCCCTGTGCTGAGTTCCGGCCTGTGTGAAACCAGCACCCTGCGCCAAGGTCGGGTCTGTGTTCCATGGTCAGCTAGCGACGAGTTCTGGGCTGTGTTACGCGATCGCCATTTACTCAGTTTCAGGCTGTGTGCCTCGGTCGCCCTTTGCCGAGGTACGGGCTGTGTGCCATGTTCGCCCTGTACCGAGGTCCTGGCTGTTTCACAGTCCACTACCAACGAGTTCCAGGCGATGTGAGGCTGTCGCACTGCACAGATTTCTGGGATGTGTGCTGCGGTCGTCCTTCACTGAAGTTCGGGCTGTGTGCCGCGGTCGCCCTGCGCTGAGGTCCAGGCTGTGTGCCACGGTCCACTGTGCTGAGCTCCACACTGTGTGCCGTGGTCTCCCTGCACCGAGGTCTGGCCACTGTGCCTCGGTAGCCTTGTGCCGAGGTCCGGGCTGTGTTCCACAATCACCCTGTTCCGAGGTCCGGGCTCTGTGAAGAGGAAGCCTTCTGCAGAGGTCCGGGTTGTGTGCCGGGGTCGCCCTGTTCCGAGGTCCGGGCTGTGTTCCACAGTCACCATCTCCCCAGTTCCGGCCTGTGTTCCGCCCTTGGCTTGCGACCTGTTCCCGGCTCTGTGCTGCAGTTCCTCTTTGCCAAGGTCTGGGCTGTGTGCCCTGGTAGCCTTCTNTGCCCTGTTCCGAGGTCCGGGCTGTGTTCCACAGTCACCATCTCCCCAGTTCCGGCCTGTGTTCCGCCCTTGGCTTGCGACCTGTTCCCGGCTCTGTGCTGCAGTTCCTCTTTGCCAAGGTCTGGGCTGTGTGCCCTGGTAGCCTTCTCCAGAGGTCCTGGTTGTGTTCCATTGTCCCCCTGTGCTGAGCCCGGGCTGTGAGCCGCGGTCGCCCTGAACCGATGTCCAGCCTGTGTTCCACAGACTCCCTGCGCCGAGGTCCGGCCTGTGGGCTGCAGTCGCCCTGCGCCAAGGTGCGGCCTGTGTGCCATGGTCACCCTGCTCCGAGGTCCGGCCTATGTGTCACTGTCGCCCTGTGCTGAGGTCTGGCATGAGTGTCACGGTCACCCTGCTCCGAGGTCCGGACTGTGTTCCACAGTCGGCCAGCAATCTGTTCCAGGTTTTGTGACGTGGTTGCCTTTCATTGAGTTTTGAGCTGCGTGCCGCGGTTGCTCAGCGCCAAAGTCCGGGCTGTGTTTCGTGGTCGGCTAGTGGCGAGTTCCATGCTGTGTGCCGCAGTTGCCCTTCACTGAGATTCAGACTGTGTGCCGCAGTAGCCCTGCGCCAAGATCTGGGCTGTGTGCCACAGTCGCCTTTGATCGAGGTCCGGGCTGTGTGCCAGGGTCACCCTGCGTCGAGGTCCGGGATGTGTGCTGTGGTTGCCCTTCACTGAAGTTCGGGTTGTGTGCTGTGGTCACCCTTCATTGAAGTTCAGGCTGCGTGCATCGGTCGCCCTGCTCGATGTCCTAGATGTGTGCCACGGTTGCCCTGTGCCTTGGTCCAGATGCGTTTCACTGTCGCCCTGTGCCGAAATCAGGGCTTTGTTCCGTGGTCAGCTAGTGATGAGTTACTGGCTGTGTGCCGTGGTCGCCCTTCACTGTGTTTTGGACAGTGTGCCACAGTTGCCCTTCGCCAAGGTCCCGGCTATGTGCTGCGGTCTCCCTGTCCCGAGGTCCAGGCTGTGATTCGCAGGCACCCTGCATTGGTGTCCGGGCTGTGTGCTGCGGTTGCCAACTCCTGAGGTCCATGATGTGTGACAGGTTCGCCCTGTGCCGAGGGCCATGCTGTGTGCCTCGGTCACTCTTCACTGAGGTCTGGGCTGTGTGCCGCAGTCGCCCTCAGCTGAGGTCCAGGCTTTTTGCCCTGGTCGCCCTGAGCCGAAATCCGGCCAGTGTTCCGCAGTCGCCCTGCCCCAAGGTCCAGCCTTTGTGCCACGGTCGCCCTGTGCTGTGGTCCAGCCTGTGTGCTGCTCTTGCCCTGCGCTGAATTTCGGCCTGTGTGCAACCTTCACCCTGCTCCGAGGTGGGGGCTGTTCCGCAGTTGGCTAGCAACGAGTCCCAAGCTCTGTGCCACGCTGGCCCTGCACAGATTTTTGGGCTGTGTGCCGCGGTCGCCCTTCCTGAGGTTTGGGTTGTGTGCAGCGGTCGCCCTGTGCCCAGGTCTGGTCTGTTCGCCACGGTAGCCTGAACCAAGTTCTGGGTGGTGTGCCGCGGTAGCCTTACGCCGAGGTCGGGCTGTTTGCCGCAGTTGCCCTGCACCGATGTCCAGTCTGTGCCACGGTCGCCATGTCCCAAGGTTGGTGCTGTGTGCCAGGGTCACCCTGTGCCGAGGACTGTGCTGTGTGCCTCGGTTGCTCTTCACTGTGGTTGGGGCTGTGTGTCGTGGTCACCCTGCACCGAGTCCAGGCTGTGTTCATCTCTTGGATTGCGACGAGTTCTGGGCTCTTTGCCATGTTCCTTCTGTGCTGAGGTCCAGGCTGAGTGCCACAGTTGCCCTGGTCCAAGGTCCGGGCTGTGTGCTGAGGTAGCCTTCTACAGAGGACCGTGCTGTGTCCTGCGGTCGCCCTTTTCCAAGGTCCGGGCTGTGTGCCGCAGTCGCCATCTCCCCAGGTCCGGGCTGTGTGGCACAGTCGCCTTGTGCCGAGGTCCGGCCTATGTTCCACCCTCGGCTTGCGACCTGTTCCCGGCTCTGTGCTGTGGCTCCTCTTTGACAACGTCCAGGCTCTGTGTTGCTGTAACTTTTCCAGAGGTCTGGGTTGTGTGCTGCGTTCCCCCTGGGCTGAGGTATGGGCTGTGTACAGCGGTCGTCCTGAGCCGATGTCCGGCCTGTGTTCCGCCGTAGCCCTGAGCCGAGATCCATCCTGTGTGCTACAGTCGCCCTGCGCCGAGGTCCGGCCTCTGTGCCGCGGTTGCCCTGCGCCATTTTCCGGCTGTGTTCCACCCTTGGCTTGCAACCTGTTCCCGGCTCTGTGCTGCGGTTCCTCTTTGCCAATGTCTGGGCGGTGTGCCGCTGTAGCCTGCTCCAGAGGTCCGGACTGTGTGCCGTGGTCCCCCTGTGCTGAGGTCTGGGCTGTGTTCCTCGATCACCCTGTTCTGATGTCCGGCCTGTGTGCCACAGTCGCCCTGCACCGAGGTCTGGCCTAAGTGCTGCTGTCACCCTGTGCTAAGGTCCGGCCTGAGTGCCACAGTCACCCTGCTCCGAGGTCCTTACTGTGTTATGTGGTAGGCTAGCAACGAGTACCAGGTTGTGTGATGCGGTCGCCCTTCACTGAGTTTCGGGCTGTGTGCCGCAGTAGCCTTCTGAAGAGGTCCGGTCTGTGTGCCATGGTCGCCTTGCGCCGAGTTTCGGGCTGTGTTCCAAGGTCGGCTAGCGAGGAGTTCCGAGCTCTGTACCCCAGTCGTCCTGCACAGATTTCCGGGCTGTGTGCCGTTGTCTCCCTTCACTGAGATTCGGGCTTTGTGCCACGGTCACCCTTTGCTGAGGTCTGGTCTGTGTGCCACGGTAGCCTTGTACTGAGTTCCAGGCTGTGTGCCACGGTAGACTTGTGCAGAGGCTCGGGCTGTGTGCTGCGGTCGTCTTTCACTGAGGATCAGGCTGTGTTACACGGTCACTCTGCACCGAGTTTTGGACTGTGTGTCATGTTAGTCTTGCGCTGAAGTCCGGGCTGTGTGCCGTGGTAGCCTTGCTCCGAGGTCCGGGCTGTGTGTTGCAGTTGCCCTGCGCCGATGTCCATTCTGTGTGTCATGGTCTCCATTTCCTGTGGTCGGTGCTGTGTGCCAGGTTTGCCTTGTGCCAAGGTCCGTGCTGTGTGCCTCGGTCGCTCTTAACTGTGGTTCGGGTTGTGTGCCGTGGTTGCCCTGTGCCAAGGTCCAGTCTGTTTTCTGCCCTCGGCTTGCAACGAGTTCCGGGCTTTGTGCCACGTTCCTTCTGTGCCAAGGTCCGGGCTGTATGCCACCATCACCCTGTTCTGAGGTCCGGGCTGTGTGCCGAGGTAGCCTTCTGCAGAGGTCCGAGCTGTGTGCCTTGGTCGCCCTGTTCCGAGGTCCGAGCTGTGTGCCACGGTCGCCATCTCCCCAGGTCCGGGATGTGTGAGGCGGTCGCCCTGTGCCAAGGTCCGGTCTGTGTTCCACCCTCGGCTTGCGTCCTGTTCTCAGCTCTGTTCCAAGGTTCCTCTTTGCCAAAGTCTGGGCTGTGTGCTGCGGTAGCCTTCTCCAGAGGTCCGGACTGTGTTCTAGGTCCCCCTGCGCTGAGGTCCAGCCTGTGAGCTGCGATCACCCTGAGCCAAAGTCTGGCCTGTGTTCCGCAGACGCCCTGCACCAAGGTTCGGCCTGTGTGCCGCGGTTGCCCTGCGCCGAGTTCCAGCCTGGGTGCCACGGTCACTGTGCGCTGAGGTCCGGCCTATGTGTCGCTGTTGCCCTGCATTGAGGTCCGGCCTGAGCGTCAGGTTCACCCTGCTCCGAAGTCTGGAATGTGTTCTGCCGTCAGCTAGCAGCGAGTTCCAGGCTGTGTGATGTGGTCGCTGTTCACTGAGTTTCGTGCTGTGTGCCACGGTCGCCCTGGGCCGAAGTCCGGGCTGTCTTCCGCGGTCAGCTATTGGCGAGTTCCAGGCTGTGTGACGCGGTCGCCCTTCACTGAGTTTCGGCCTGTGTCCCTTGGTCACCCTTCATGGAGGTCCGGCCTGTGTGCCTTGCTCACCCTGTGACAAGGTCTGGCCTGTTTGCTGTAGTCTCCCTGTGCCGAGGTCCGGGCTGTATTCCGCCATCGGCTAGTGACGAGTTCCATGCTCTGTGCCACAGTCACCCTGAACAGATTTCTGGGCTGCGTTCTGCAGTCGCCCTTCACAGATGTTCGGGCTGTGTGGCACTGTAGCCCTGTGCTGACGTTCGGGTTGTGCGCTGCGGTCGCCCTGCACCGAAGTCCGGGCTGTGTTCTGCGGTTGGCTGGCGACGATTTGCGAGCTGTGTGCCACAGTCGCCCTTCACTGATTTTCGGGCTGTGTGCTGTCGTCGCCCTTCGCCGAGTTATGGGTTGGGTGCCGCAATCACCCTGCGCCGTGGTATGGCCTGTTTGCCTCGGTCACCCTGTCCTGAGATCTGGGCTGTGTTTGGGGTTGGCTAGCGATGTGTTTCGAGCACTGTGCCACGGTCGCCCTGCACAGGTTTCTGGGCTGTGTGCCGTGGTCACCCTTCACTGAGGTTCGGGCTGTGTGCCCCGGTCGCCCTGCCTTGAAGTCCAGGCTGTAAGCCTCGGTTTTCCTGAGCCGAGGTCCGACCTGTGTGCCATGGTCACACTGCTACGAGATCCTGGTTGTGTGCTGCAGTGAACATCTGCTAACATCTGTGCTGTGTTCCAGGGTCGCCTTGCCTTAAGGTCCGGGATGTGTGCCGCGCTTGCAGTTCACCGAGGTTCAGGATGTGTGCTGCTATTGCCCTCCATTGAAATCCGGCCTGTGTACCAAAGTAACCCTGCGCCGAAGTCTGGGCTGTGTTCCGCGGTTGGCTAGTGACGAGTTCCATGCTGTTTGCTGCGGTTGTGCTTCACCGAGGTTTGGGCTATATGCCGCGTTCGCCAACTCCCCAGGTCTGGGCTGCGTGCCGCAATCGCCCTTTGCCCAGGTCCGGCATGTGTTCTACACTCGGCTTGCGACCTGTTCCTGGCTCTGTGCCGCAGTTCCTCTTTGCCAAGGTCCGGGCTGTGTGCCGCAGTAGCCTTCTCCAGAGGTCCCGGCTGTGTTCCATGGTTCCCCTGGGTGGAGGTCTGGGCTGTGAGCTGCAGTCGCCCTGCGCTGAGGTCCGGCATGTGTGCCACGGTCACCTTGCACTGAGGTCCGGCCTATGTGTTGCTGTCCCCCTGTGCTGAGGTCTGGCCTGAGTGTCATGGTCACCCTGCTCCGAGGTCCGGACTGTGTTCCGCGGTCGGCTAGCAATGAGTTCCAGGCTGTGTTACATGGTCGCCCTTCCCTGAGCTCCGGGCTGTGTGCCGCGGTCACCCAGCGCCAAAGTCCGGGCTGTGTTCTGCTGTCGGCTAGTGACGAGTTCCATGCTGTGTGCCGCGGTCACCCTTCTCTGAGGTTCGGGCTGTGTGCCGCGGTCACCCTGTGCCAAGTTCCAGGCTGTGTTCTTTCGGTCGGCTAGCGATGAGTTACTGGCTATGTGCCACGGTCGCCCTTCACTGTTTCGTGCAGTGTGCCAAGGTCACCCTTCACCAAGTTCCGGGCTGTGTGTCATGGTCACCCTGCGCCAAGATCCCGGCTGTGTGCCATTGTCCCCTGCACTGAAGTCCACGCTGTGTGCCGCGGTTGCCCTGTGCTGAGGTCCAGCCTGTGTGCTTCGGTAGCCTTGAACCGAGTTCCAGGCTGTGTGCTGCAATAGCCTTGTGCTGAGGTCTGGGCTGTGTGCTTTGGTCACCATCTCCCCAGGTCCGGGATGTGTGCCGCAGTCGCCCTGTGCCGAGGTCCGAGATGTGTTCCGCCATCGGCTGGAGACGAGTTCCATCCTGCTTGCCATGGTCGCCCTACGCTGAGGTCCGGGCTGTGTTCTGCGGTCGACTAGCGATGAGTTCTGAGCTCTGTACCCCAGTCGCCATGCACAGATTTCCGGCCTGTGTGCCGTGGTCTCCCTTCACTGAGATTTGGGCTGTGTGCCACGGCCGCCCTGTTCCGAGGTCTGGTCTGTGTGCCACGGTAGCCTTGAACCGAGTTCCTGGCTGTGTTCCATGGTAGCCTTGTGCCGAGGACTGGGCTGTGTGCTGCAGTCACCCTTCATTGAGGACTGAGCTATATGCCGCGGTCGCGCTGTGCTGAGGTTCGGGCTGTGTGCCTTGTTAGTCTTGCACCGAGGTTCGAGCTGTGTGCCGTCGTAGCCTTGCACCAAGGTCCGGGGTGTGTACCGCAGTTGCCCTGAGCCGATGTCCGGTCTGTGTGCCATAGTCGCCATCTCCCAAGGTCGGTCCTGTTTGCCAGGGTCTCCCTGCAACGAGGTCTGTGTTGTGAACCTCTGTCGCTCTTCAATGTTGTTCGGGATGTGTGCTGCAGTCACCCTGTGCCGAGGTCCAGGCTGCGTTCCGCCCACGGCTTGCAACGAGTTCCGGGCTATGTGCCGCGTTCCTTCTGTGCCGAGGTTCAGGCTGTGTGCCACGATCGCCCTGTTCCAAGGTCCGGGCTGTGTGCCGCAGCCGCCCTGTTCCGAGGTCCGGGCTGTGTGCCGCAGTCGCCCTGTGCCAAGGTCCGACCTCTGTTCTGCCCTCGGCTTGCGACCTGTTCCCATCTCTGTGCTGCAGATCCTCTTTGCCAAAGTCCGGGCTGTTTGTTGCGGTAGCCTCTTCCAAAGGCCCAGGCTGTGTCCCGTGGTCGCCCTGCGCCGAATTGCAGGCTGTGTTTCGCAATCGGCTAGTAGCGAGTTCCATGGTGTGTGCCACGGTCGCCCTTCACTGAGGTTCGGCCTGTGTGCCGCGGTCACCCTGCGCCAATGTCTGGGCTGTGTGCCGCGGGCGCATTGCGCCGAGGTCCCAGCTGGGTGCCATACTCCCCTGCGCTGAAGTCCACACTGTGTGCCGCGGTCACCCTGCGCCGAGGTCTGACCTGTGTGTCTCGATAGCCTTGAACCGAGTTCCGGGCTGTGTGCCATGGTAGCCTTGTGCCGAGTTCCGGGCTGTGTTCTGCCATCACCTGTCACTGAGGATTGGGCTGTGTGCCGTGGTCGCACTGCGCCGAGGTTCGGGCTGTGTGCGTTATTAGCCTGGCACCGAGGTCTGGGCTGTGTGCCACAATCGTCATCTCCCCAAGTCCGGGATGTGTGCCGCGGTCGCCCTGTGCCGAGGTCCGGGATGTGTTCTACCATCGGCTGGATACAAGTTCTGTCCTGTTTGCCATGGTCACCCTATGCCAAGGTCCGGGCTGTGTTCCGTGGTCGCCCACTGCGGAAGTCCGGGGTGTGTTCCCTGGGTGGCGAGCGACGAGTTCCAAGCTCTGTGCCACTGTGGCCCTGCACAGATTTTTGGGCTGTGTGCTGCGGTCACCCTTCACTGAGGTTCAGGCTCTGTGCCACAGTCACCCTGAGCCAAGGTCCATGCTGTGTGCCGTGGTCACCCTGTGCCGAGGTCCGGGCTGTGTTCTGCGGTCGGCTAGCGACAAGTTCCTAGTTCTGTACCCCAGTCGACCTGCACAGATTTCCGGGCTGTGTGCCGCGCTCGACCCATGCAGAGGTCTGGCCTGTGTGCCTCGGTCACCATGTGCCGAGGTCCGGGATGTGTTCCGCCATTGGCTGGAGACGAATTCTGTCGTGTTTGCCATGGTCGCCCTGCACCGACGTCCGCGCTGTATTCCGCGGTTGGCTAGTGACAAATTCCGAGCTCAGTAACCTGGTCGCCCTGCACATATTTTCGGGCTGTGTGCCACGCTCGCCTCACGCAGAGGTCCAGCCTGTGTGCCATGGTTGTCCTGTGCCGAGGTCCAGGCTGTGTTCTGCGGTTGGCTAGCGACGAGTTCCGAGCTCTGTGCCACGGTGGCCCTGCACAGATTTTTGGACTGTGTACCACGGTCAACCTTCACTGCGGTTTGGGCTGTGAGCAGTAGTCACCCTGTTCCCAGGTCCGGTCTGTGTGTCTCGATAGCCTTGAACATAGTTCTGGGTTGTGTGTCGCGGTAGCCTTGTGCCGAGGTCCTGGCTGTGTTTTGCAGTCGACTAGCGACGAGTTCCAGGCTCTGTGCCACTGTGGTCCTGCACAGATTTCTGGACTGTGTCCTGTTTTCACCCTTCACTGAGGTTCGGGTTGTGTGGCGCAGTAGCCCTGCACTGATGTCTGAGTTGTGTGCCACAGTCACCCTGCACCAATGTCCGGGCCGTGTTCCATGGTCGACTAGCGACGAGTTCCGCGCTCTGTTCCACAGACGCCCTTCACTGAAGTTCGGTCTGTGTGCCGCGGTCACCCTGCGCCTAGGTCTGGGCTGTGTGCCGTGGTCTCCCAGTGCTGAGGTCCGGGCTGTGTTCCGCGATTGGCTAGCGACGAGTTCCAAGTGCTGTGCCACGGTCACCCTGCATAAATTTTTGTGGTGTGTGCTGTGGTGGCCCTTCACTGAGGTTCGTGCTGTGCCATGGTCGCCTTACACTGAGGTCCATGCTGTGTGCCACGGTCACCCTGCTCCGAGGTCCGAACTGTGTGCCGCGGTCACACTGCGACGCGATCCTGGATGTGTGCCACAGTGAACATCTGCCGACATCCATGCTGTGTTCCAGGGGCGCTTTGCCTTAAGGCCAGGGATGTGTGCCACGGTTGCCCTTCACTGAGATTTGGCATGTGTGCCATGATCGCCCTGCATCAAAGTCCAGCCTGTGTGCCGCGGTCACCCTGCACTGAAGTCCAGGCTGTGTTTCGCGGTCGGCTAGTGACAAGTTCCATGCTGTGTGCCGCGGTCGCCCTTCACTGAATTTCGGACTGTGTGCCGCGGTCGCCTTCGGTCAAGGTCCGTGCTGTCTGCCAGGGTTGCCCTGCATCAAGGTCAGGGATGTGTGCTGCAGTCGACCCTCAATGAGTTTCGGGCTGTGTGCCGCGGTCACCCTTCACTGAGGTTCAGGCTGTTTTCAACGGTTGCCCTGCTCGATGTCCTTGATGTGTGCTGCGGTCGCCCTGTGCCTCGGTCTGGCCTGTGTTTTGCATGCGCCCTGTGTCAAAATATGGGCTGTGTTCCGCAGTCGGCTAGAAACGAGTTACTGGATGTGTGCCGCGGTTGCCCTTCACTGTGTTTCAGGCAGTGTGCCATGGTTGCCTTTCGCCAAGGTCCGGGCTGTGTGCCGTGGTCATCCTGCAACGAGGTCCAGCCTGTTTGCCGTGGTCACCCTGTGCCGAGGTCCGGGCTGTATTCCATATTCGGCTAGTGATGAGTTATGAGCTCTGTGCTGCGGGCTCCCTGTACAGATTTCTGGGCTCTCTTCTGTTGTCGCCCTTCACTGANCATCCTGCAACGAGGTCCAGCCTGTTTGCCGTGGTCACCCTGTGCCGAGGTCCGGGCTGTATTCCATATTCGGCTAGTGATGAGTTATGAGCTCTGTGCTGCGGGCTCCCTGTACAGATTTCTGGGCTCTCTTCTGTTGTTGCCCTTCACTGAGGTCCGGGCTGTGTTCTGTGGTCGCCTTCACTGAGATTCGGGCTGGGTTGCACGGTCGCCCTGCCCCGAATTCCGGCCTGTGTGCTGCGGACGCCCTGTGCCGAAGTACATGCTATGTTCCGCGCTTGACTAGCTACGATTTTTGAGCTGTGTGCCACAGTCGCCCTTCACTGAATTTCAGGCTATGTGCCGCCGTCACCCTGTGCCGAGGTCCGGGTTGTGAGCCGCAGTTGCCCTGAACCATGGTATGCCTGTGTGCTGCGGTCGCCCTGTGCCGTGGTCTGGCCTGTTTGCCACGGTCGCCCTGTGCCGCTGTCCGGGCTGTGTTTGGGGTTGGCTAATGATTTGTTCCGAGCACTGTGCCACGGTTGCCCTGCACAGATTTCTGGGTAGTGTGCCCCAGTCGCCCTTCACTGAGGTTCGGGTTGTGTGCCACGGTTGCCCTGCACCGAGGTCCGGTCTGTGTGCTGTGGTCACACTGCTACGAGGTCCTGAATCTGTGCCGCAGTGAATATCTGCTGACATCCATGCTGTGTTCCAGGCGCGCATTGCCTAAAGGTCTGGGATGTGTGCCGCGGTTGCCCTTCACTAGGTTCGGGATGTGTGTCGCAGTCGCCCTGCATCGCAGTCCGGCCTGTGTGTCGTGGTCTCACTGCACCGAAGTTCATGCTGTGTTTCGCGGTCAGCTAGTGATGAGCTCCATGCTGTGTGCCGCGGTTGCCCTTCACTGAGATTCAGGCTTTGTGCTGCGGTAACCCTGAGCCAAGTTCCGGGCTGTGTGCCATGGTCCCCTTTGGTCGAGGTCCGTGCTGTGTGCCAGGGTTGCCCTACATCGAGGTCCGGGATGTGTTCTGCAGTCTCCCTTCACTTAGTTTCAGGCTGTGTGCCGCGGTCACCCTTCACTGAATTTCAGGCTGTTTTCAGCGGTCGCCCTGCTCGATGTCCTTGATGTGTGCCGTGGTCGACCTGCAACGAGGTCTGGCCTGTTTTCCGTGGTCACCCTGTGTCGAGGTCCAGTCTCTGTTCCAAGCTAGCTTTGAACCAAGTTGTGGCCTGTGTGCCGTGGTAGCCTTTCACAGAGGTCCTGGTTGTGTGCCGCAGTTGACCTGAGCCGATGTCTGGTCTGGGTGCCACGGTTGCCATGTCCTAAGGTCAGTGCTGTGTTCCAGGGTCGCCCTGTGCTGAGGTCCGTGCTGTGTGTCTCGGTCGCTCTTCACTGTGGTTCGTGCTGTGTGCCTCGGTCGCCCTGCACCTAGTCCCGGCTGTGTTCCGCCCTCGGCTTGTGACGAGTTCCGGGCTGTGTGTGGCGTTCCCTCTGTGCCGAGGTCCAGGCTGTGTGCCACAGTCGCCCTGTTCCAAGGTCTGGGCTGTGTGCCGAGGTATCCTTCTGCAGATGTGTGGGCTGTGTGATGTGGTCGCCCTTCACTGAGTTTTGGGATGTGTGCCACGGTCGCCCTGCACCGAAGTTCGGGTTGTGTTCTGCGGTCGGCTAACGACTAGTTACTGGATGTGAGCTGCGGTCACCCTTCACCTGCATCTAGGTCCAGGATGTGTGCTGAAATTGCCCTTCACTGAAGTCCGGGCTGTGTGCCGCAATCACCCTTCACTGAAGTTTAGGCTATATACAGCGGTCGCCCTGCTCGATGTCCTAGATGTGTGCCACAGTCGCCCTGTCCCTCGGTCCGGATGTATTCCGTGGTCACCCTGTGTCGAAATCTGGGCTGTGTTCCACTGTCGGCTAGCGACGAGTTATTGGCTGTGTGCTGCGGTCACCCTTGNAGAACAGTGTCTTTTTTAGGGGTTAACTTTCAGCTGCTCTGGACCACGGGTTCTCTCTCCATCCTGAAGGCAGTGCTCCCAATGAGAATCTATACCCTCTCTCCATGAACATCTGCGACATGCAGAGATGAGTGGCCTGGATTTTCTTGTATGGAAAAGGCAGTTGAGCCCTGAAAGGCTCTGCTCCTGCCCAGAACAAGTCACAGGGAAACCCCCATTTCCCCACGCAGCTCTCCTTCCCTGCCCCATCTGCCCGCTTCGTCTGATGAGAGTGCTGAGTGTCAGGATGTTCTCGTTTGTTCCAGGTGAGGATAACCTGCCAAGCTCAGTCTTCAAGGAAACAGGCACAGAAACCTGAGCAGAGGACAAATGAATATAAATACTGAGGGAAGAGCAATTACAACTCGGGCACATCAGATTTTATGTACTGGGGACACAAAGTACTTTCAGAAATGCTAGAATTATGTCAGAGATTTCTAGAACTCTTGTANAACAGGCACAGAAACCTGAGCAGAGGACAAATGAATATAAATACTGAGGGAAGAGCAATTACAACTCGGGCACATCAGATTTTATGTACTGGGGACACAAAGTACTTTCAGAAATGCTAGAATTATGTCAGAGATTTCTAGAACTCTTGTAACAATCTTAGCAGGCTTCTTTCACTATCAGTTTCTAACAGACCAGCAAACAAGTTCGGAGCCCTGCAAGTAGCAAGCGGGAGCAACAAGGATCCTCAGAGCTGGACTTGAAGTCCTACCCCATGGACCTCCCCCAAACCCAAGACCCCACTTTCCTGCGAGACTGTCTTAACTTTCTATTCTACTTTATGTGGTGAAAATTCTACTAATCCTAGGTCAAATAAGAACTTGGAAAATCAAGCCCCAGCATCTCCTGAAGTGAATAAAGGCAACACAAGTGGGATCTGTCTAAGCCAGAGTTGTTTTCTATTAAGACTGAAATTTAGGGGATTATGAACGGCTGGCAGGGTAGGCAGGTGCCCCTGTGCCAATGGACACATGCCTGCTGTGTGCTTAAGATGATTAATCACCGCAGAGAAATCCATGTAGATTTTCTACAATGTGCCAATGAATGCCAGAGAGGAATAAGGCACAAAAGAGGGGCCAATGGAAAAACAATTTCTAGGCTTTGTGGCAGTGCAATAGGATCTGGCCTGCAGCACATGGTCCCTGGCAGCTACCTCCTCAGGTCACAAAACAGCTCTGTGGTGTGGGAAGAGTGCTCCCATTTAGCAGATGAGGAAACTGAAGAGAAGGGAGGGAATGTGAGCTGTCCGGGGCCCAAATGGACCACAGCCTGGGTTGAGGATGCTATGGGCAGAGTAGCAGGCTCTGTCTTGTGCCTGGAGGAGGGAAAGCATCACTGCCAAGGGACAGAAGTGAATTGGTGTGTGGGGGGGAGCTGCTGAGCAGGATGGGTACTGCAGCCAGATCACCTACTATGTGCCAGGGCTTCACACAGGACGTCCACAGCAGCCTGGAGAGTGCAGCACCACCACTCGGACACCTGTGCAGGAGGATGAGGGAAATGAGGCCAGAGGGAGAAGGAAATGTCGGGTCTGAAGCCAAATTTGCTGAATGCTGGATCTTGGATGCTTCTCTTAGTGATGACAGAGCAAAGGGCAAATATCAGCCTGAGATCTCTGGGGGCTAAGCGAATCTGCCGTGGAAAGTGCACAGGTATGTGCATATGGAGACATATACACAGTCACACATAGAGACACGGACACACTCATACTCTCACACACACACTCATACATGTTCACACACAGAGATACACAGACACATTCATACACTCACACACATTCATATAGACACTCTTATACATGTTCACACACAGAGATATACACTCATAGACACATACTCATAGACACATTCACACAGACACACCCATACACTCACACACATTCACACAGAGACATACACTCAAGACACTCAACACACATTCATACGGATACACTCATACAATCATACACGTTCACACAGAGACACACAGANCACAGAGATATACACTCATAGACACATACTCATAGACACATTTACACAGACACACCCATACACTCACACACATTCACACAGAGACATACACTCAAGACACTCAACACACATTCATACGGATACACTCATACAATCATACACGTTCACACAGAGACACACAGATACACTCATACACTCACATTCACATAGAGACATAAAGACACACTCACATACTCACACATGTTCACACCCAGAGACACCCTGCACCGAGATGTGTATAAGAGACAGCCCCTGCATTGAAGTTCATGCTGTGTGCCGCGGTCACCCTGTGAAGAGGTCCAGCCTGTGTGCCTCGGTATCCTTGAACCGAGTTCCGGGCTGTGTGCCACGGTAGGCTTGTGCCGAGGTCCGGGCTGTGTGCTGCAGTCGCCCTTCACTGAGGCTCCGGCTGTGTGCCGTGGTCACACTGCGCTGAGGTTCGGGCTGTGTGCCATATTAGCCTGGCACCGAAGTTCAGGCTGTGTGCCATGGTTGCCATCTCCCCAGGTCCAGGAAGTGTGCCGCGGTCGCCCTGTGCCAAGGTTCATCCTGTGTTCCGCCCTCGCCTTGGGACCTGTTCCCGGCTCTGTGCTGCAGTTCCTCTTTGCCAAGGTCTGGGCTGTGTGTCGCGGGAGCCTGCTACAGAAGTCCGGGCTGTGTGCCGCGGTCCCCCTGCACTGAGGTCCGGGCTGTGTACCTCAGTCGCCCTGTGCCGAGGTCTGGCCTAAGTGCCGCTGTCGCCCTGTGCTGAGGTCTGGCCTGAGTGCCAAGGTCACCCTGCTCCAAAGTCCAGACTGTTTTCCGTGGTCGGCTAGTGACGAGTTACATGCTCTGTGCCACGGTCGCCCTGCACAGATTTCTGGGTTGTGTTCTGCTGTTGCCCTTCAAAGAGGTTTGGTCTGTGTGCCGCGGTAGCCCTGTGCCGATGTTCGGACTGTGTGCCGTGGCGCCCTGCACCGAGGTCCGGGCTGTGTTCCGCGGTTGGCTGGTTGCGATTTCCGAGCTGTGTGCCACAGTCACCCTTCACTGAATTTCGGGCTGTTTGCCGCCGTTGCCCTGCGCCGAGATCCAGGTTGTGTTCGGGGTTGGCTAGTGATGTGTTCCGAGCACTGTGCCACGGTTTCCCTGCACAGATTTGTGGGCTGTGTGCCGCGTTGCCCTTCACTGAGGTTCAGGCTGTATGCCCCAGTTGCCCTGCGCCAAGGTCCAGGCTGTGTGCAGTGGTCGCCCTGAGCCGGGTCTGACCTGTGTACTGCGGACACACTGCTACAAAATCCTGGGTGTATGCCGCACTGAACATCTGCTGACATCTGTGCTGTGTTCCAGGGTCGCCTTGTCTTAAGGTCCGTGATGTGTGCCACCATTGCCCTTCACTGAGGTTCCGGATGTGTGCCGCAGCCGCCCTGCATCGAAGTCCGGCCTATGTGTCACCCTGTACCAAAGTCCGGGCTGTGTTCCGCGGTCGGCTAGTGACGAGTTCCATGCTATGTGCTGCGGTCGCCGCTCACTGAGGTTCGGACTGTGTGCCACGGTCGCCCTGCACCAAGATCCGGGCTGTGTGCTGCGTTTGCCTTCGGTTGAAGTCCGTGCTGTGTGCCAGGGTTGCCCTGCATCAAGGTTCGGGATGTGTGCTGCGGTCACTCTTCAATGAGGTTCGGGCTATGTGTCACGGTCACCCTTCACTGAGGTTCAGGCTGTGTGCAGCGGTCGCCCTGCTCGATGTCCATGATGTGTGCTGCGGTCACCCTGTGCCTCAGTCCGGCCTGTGTTCCGCATTCGCCCTGTGCCAAAATCCGGGCTGTGTTCTGCTTTCGGCTAGAAATGAGTTACTGGATGTGTGCCGTGGTCACCCTTCACTGTGTTTCAGGCAGTGTGCCACGGTCTCCCTTTGCCAAGGTCCGGGATTTGTGCTGTGGTCGCCCTGCGCCGAGGTCCGGCCAGTTTGCTGTATTCGCCCTGGGCCGAGGCCTGGGCTGTGTTCTGTGGTCGGCTAGTGATGAGTTACGGGCTCTGTGCCGCGGGCTCCCTGTACAGAATTCTCAGCTGTGTTCTGCGGTCACCCTGCGCCGAGGTCCAGACTGTGTTCCGCGGTCGGCTGGAGATGAGTTCCCAGATGTGTGCTGCAGTCGCCCTTCATTGAGTTTCGGGCTCTGTTCTGCTGTCGCCCTGCACCGAGGTCCGGCCTGTTTGCTGCGATCGCCCTGTGCCTAGGTTCATGCTGTGTTCTGCGGTTGGCTAACGATGAGTTCTGAGCTCTGTGCCACGGTCACCCTGCACAGATTCCCAGGCTGTGTGCCGCGGTCAGCCTTCACTGAGTTTCGGCCTGTGTGCCGTGGGCAACCTGCGCCGAGGTCCAGGCTGTGTGCTGCGGAGGCTTTGCACCGAGTTCTGGGCTGTGTTCCGCGGTGGGCTGGTGACGAGATCCGGGCTGTGTGCCACAGTCGTCCTTCACTTATATTCGGGCTGTGTGCCACGGTCACCCTGCACCGTGGTCTGGGCTGTGTTCCACACTTGCCCTGCGCAGAGGTCTGGCCTGTGTGCCGCCATCGCCCAGTGCAGAGGTCCGGGCTGTGTTCCACAGTTGGCTAGTGACAAGTCCCAAGCTCTGTGCCACGGTTGCCCTGAACAGATTTTTGTCCTGTGTGCCGCGGTCGTCCTTCACTGAGGTTCGGCCTGTATGCCACAGTCACCCTGAGCCGAGTTTCATGCTCTGTGCCACGGTCGCCATGTGCCTTAGTCCAGATGTGTTCCGCGGTCGCCCTGTGCCAAAATCTCGGCTGTGTTCCGCGGTCGGCTAGCTTCGAGTTACTGGCTGTGTGTATTGGTTGCCCTTCACTGTGTTGCAGGCAGTGTGCCACGGTCGCCCTTCTCCAAGTTCCGGGCTGTGTGCCACGGTCGCCCTGTTCCGAGGTCCGGGCTGTGTTCTGAGGTAGCCTTCTTCAGAAGTCCAGGCTGTGTGTCGCGTTTGCCCTGTTCCGAGGTCCGGGCTGTGTGCCGCGTTTGGTCTGTGCCGAGGTCCGGAATGTGTTCCGTGGTCTGCTAGGAATGACTTTCAGGTTGTGTGATGTGGTCGCCTTTCACTGAGTTTCGGGCAGTGTGCCTCGGTCGCCCTTCGCAGAGGTCCAGGCTGTGTACCTTGCTCGCCCTGTGACAAGTTCCGGCCTCTTTGCTGTAGTTACCCTGCACTGAGGTCCGGGCTGTGTTCCACGGTTGGCTGGCGAAGATTTCTGAGCTGTGTCCCACAGTCGCCCTTCACT
>SJYV01039405.1:0-12089 GCA_006410875.1 Neotragus pygmaeus | reverse complement strand
GGGAGTTGGTGATGGACAGGGAAGCCTGGCGTGCTGCAGTCCATGGGGTTGCAAAGAGTCAGACATGACGGAGCGACTGGACTGAACCAAAATGAATTTGGATCACTGAGTGTTTTGACAGCTCTTTAAATTTTGCTTTACCCTATTGCCTTAGGAAAGGTGAGTGTCATTCCCTAGTTGAGCCCTGCTTGTAAGATCTTAGTTCCAGCCCTCAGCAGGGAAAGCATGAGCTTAGAGTCCTAACCACTGGCCTACAAGGGAATTCTCCCAGCTGGTTACCTTTAAGTTACTCTTAATGTAGTCAGAATGGTCTCTTTAAAGGTAAGTCAGATCTTGTCACTATATGTTAAATGGCTTTCCTTTTGGCTTAATACTAAGTCCCAAATTCTTACTGTGGCCCAAATCTACCAGCTCTGATGTAAGCTGGTCCATGTCTTCTTCTTGAACTTCATCTGAGCCTTTCTTCCCATGGTCTACTCAACCCTAGCTACACTGGCTGGAAAAAGTCAAATACCCCAGGACCTTTGTAGAGCCCAGTAGATTCTCTTTTCCCACATACTCGTAAATACTTTCCTCTTCAACTGGTATTTCCTTTTCAGGTTTTAGATGTCAGCTTGTATCAATAACCTCAGATATGCAGATGACACCACCCTTATGGGAGAAAGTGAAGAGGAACTAAAAAGCCCCTTGATGAAAGTGAAAGAGGAGAGTGAAAAAGTTGGCTTAAAGNAAAAATCAAAGTGAGAGGATGTATATAAAATGCTGAGAAGAGTGTCTCACCTGAGCCCAGCAGGGAGAAATTCATAGTTTACCCCTTCTTACCTATCAAACTCCTCTGTTTCCGCACGCGGCCCCAAACTTCGCTTGTTTGGCCAAGTTTTTCAGATCTGGTGCACTTGCACGCACTTGGGATGCCCTCCAAGCGTGCCCTGAACCGGGAAGCTTGCGAATAGTCTCTTTTCGTCGTAGGTATGGAGAGGAGCTAGGCCAGGATGCCACCCACTTCCCAAGGCTCTGTCCAGGTGAAAACAAGGGCTGACTCTGCAGGAGCTCCTATCCATGGCTGGCAGAAACGGTCAGGGATAGGGGCTGATAGAGTTCCTCAGTGCACCCCAGACAAGGACGCTTTCTGTGCAGAGTCCGCCAGCAGAAGGGTGAAAGATGAACGCCTCGATCTTGTATGCCCGCTCACAATTGGGCTCCTCCTCAAGGCTGTTGGGACAGTCTCTGCGTTTGGGTGCCCCNATAGAGTTCCTCAGTGCACCCCAGACAAGGACGCTTTCTGTGCAGAGTCCGCCAGCAGAAGGGTGAAAGATGAACGCCTCGATCTTGTATGCCCGCTCACAATTGGGCTCCTCCTCAAGGCTGTTGGGACAGTCTCTGCGTTTGGGTGCCCCCCATTCCCCGGCAAGAAAAAATATATATATGCAAAACCAGTTGTGTAGATGAGGGAAGACACTAAATGTTAGGAGTAAAGTGACTAAATCTGCAGGCACTTGATTTAACATTTGAGTGAAGATGGTTTCTGTAGGCAATACCAAGAACACCACCCCCCATTTTAGTCAACTTTTGTCTAGTCTAATCACATGTATCTGATCATAACACCCATTACTGAAAGAAACCTTGAATAACCTTAACTTTGAAAATAGCCTTAACCAAAGATATAGGTCCTTCCTAGTTTTTAAAACATGAAGTTCCTCTTTTATACTCTGCCTCAGGATGATGGTGAGAATTCACCACCTTTTAGAAAATACCACCTTTATCATGAGCCAGAAAATCAGATTCTTTGATTTGTGCGATGTACTTTCAACAAGCTGTTCCTTTTCTTCGGAATTCCATAATGTCTGTCTCTCCTCTCTCTTGTTAACTAAATTTAAGCTGTAATGCATGGTTCTCTCCCTTTCCTCTTCTGTCTGCAGGTGGAGAGGGAGAGGGTTGTAGTAGACACCATCCACAGCATTTTCACCATGCCAGGTTCTTTTGTTGTATCACCATCTTCCATGATGGTGAAAACTGAATGACTCTACTAAAGATCAGGCAAGCGTCTCTCTTCCCCACTGCCTTCTTTCCTCCTGGTTTTATTACTCATTGATCTAGCATGTGATGAACTTCATTAGGTTTTTCAGAAAAAAATAATGCGTGGGATTTTATTTTCCGTAGGATGTCAGGACTTCAGAGCTAAATTGTTCATACTTTTCAGTTAATGGCACACTGTAATCCTTGGTCTGTTTAGAGTCATCTTGTTTTATTTTATTTCCTCCTTTTATCTTCCATTTCTCAACACCCTCCCTCCCATGCTTGCATACTTGGGCAGGCATGGTGACATATTTGTTCTTACATCTTTCCTTATATCCTCTCAGAAAATGTGTGTCTTTGAAAGGTATGTCATGTTTTGCTTTTGTTGTACTTCTCTGAATAAAAGCCATCGTGCTATAAATCTCATACTGTTTCTCTCTTTTCTTTGGCCACATCGTGTGGCTCGTGGGATTTTATTTCCCAAGGATTGAACCTGGACCCTTGGCAGTGAGAACAAGGAGTCCCAACCACTGGGCAGCTATAATTCCCTCATGCTGTTTCTTTTTTTCCATCAGCATCATGTTTTTAAGTCAAACCATCTTGATATATGTGAGTCTAATTCATTAGTCCTGGCTGTTGTGCACTTTTCTATCAAGAGTGTACACCACACATTCTTAACCAGTCTCCTGGGAATAGACATTAGGTGATCTTCATCTCCTTGCTTCCACAAACAGTGCTGCACCAGAAAGCCATGTGTCTCCAGCAAGAACTTCTCTGAGATAGATAGATGGGTTCAGTTCAGTTCAGTCGCTCAGTCATGTCCGACTCTTTGCGACCCCATGAATTGCAGCACGCCAGGCCTCCCTGTCCATCACCAACTCCCGGAGTTCACCCAAACTCATACCCATCAAGTCGGTGATTCCATCCAGCCATCTCATCCTCTGTCAATAGATGGGTAGATAGATTGCTAATTTTGGAATACGTGTATGATGTCATTTACTAAAAACTGCTGCTTTGTGCTGCAGAGTGGCTTCATCAGTTTTCTCCCTTCAGGAGTGCGTGAAGAGTCGCTTTTCCATCATCTGCCAGCACTTACTATTATCTAATTTACTCATTTTTTTGTCAGCCTAGTAGGTTAAAGCAGAACTCCATTTCTGTATTAGCTGAGCATCACATCATATTGTTCTGCCATTTGTGAATTGCCTGTTTGTCTCATTTACTCTTCCTTTAGGTTTCTGATATTTTTCTGTCTGGTTTTCATTTTGATCCTTATATATTGGTATGCTCACTTAACTGTTAATCCTTCATGGAATGGCAGTGTTATAAATCATCCCCTGGTCTGGTTACCCATCTGTTAACTTCATTTATGGTCTTCATTTATTATTATTATTAGCACCTTTATTAAGATATAATTTACATACCATAAAATCCACCCATTGAAAGGGTACAGTTCAGTGATTTATTTGCAGAGGGTGTATCTCCATAATCTAATTTTAGAACACTTGTATTATTTCATTAGCAACCACTCTCCAGCAGCCCTTAATATTCCCCCTCTCCAGCCCTAGGCAAGTATTAATCTACTTTCTACCTCTATATACTTGCCCTTTTCAGGCATTTTGTGTAAATGAGATTGTACAATATCTGGTTTGTTGTAACTGGCTTTGTATACTTAGAGTAATCTTTTGGAGGTTTATCCACATTATAGCATGTATCAGTAGTTTGTTCCTTTTTACTGCCCAGCATATTCCATCCTGTGGCTATACTGCATTTGTTTATCCATTCATCAGTTGATGGACATTTAGATTGTTTTTGCCTTCCAGCTGTTATGAATAATTTTTCCATGAACACCCACGTACAAATTTTTGTGTAAGCATATATTTTAATTTCTCTTGGGTATATACTATGAATAAAAGTGGAATTGCTGGATCACATGGTATGTCTGTGTTTAAACTTCCAGTTCATGCATGCAAATTCACTTCAGTCATGTCTGACTCTCTGTGACTCCATGGACTGTAGCCTACCAGGCTCTTCTGTCCATGGGATTCTCCAGGCAAGAGTACTGGAGTGGGCTGCCATGCTGCCATACTTTTTCAAAGTAGCTGCAACATTTTACATTCTTACCAGCAGTGCATGAGTGTTTCAATTTGTCTACATTCTCACCAACACTTGTGTATATTTTTTATTATAGCCATCCTAGCAAGTGTAAATTGCTAGCTCATTGTGGTTTTAATTTGCACTTCCTGGATGACTAATGATATTGAGCATCTTTTAATGTGCTTATTAACCATTTGTATATCTTCTTTAGAGTAATGTCTATTCATATCTGTTTAGAAAATTTGATTGTATTTTGTTACCGAGTTGTGTTGTTTATATATCTTTTCTTTTTTCTTATGACATCTGAAATCATCAAGGTGTCTTTGGCTCCATTCTTTCCTTCCTTCATTTCATTCAGTGACTTGGAATTCTGTATCCTATTAGGAGCCCTAAGCATAGGTAAACATTTTCCTACAAAAGCTAAAAATTAATTAAAATCTCCAATTTCATCCCAAACATAAGAAACATTTTAGCATGTTTTTAATTCTCTTCTTCTCCCACAGGCACATGCACATGTGTGCCTGTGCCTGAGAATTATTGAAATAATCTGGAAGCTTCTTATTGTTATTAACTCTTCATGCTTCAAAATACATTTTTATTTTTCTATTTTAGAAGTCTTTTCTTAAGAATTGCATTAATTTGTAACATATTTGCAATTACCTATCATACCAAGATAGGAAGGCTTGAACATATATTTATTTTAGAGTTTTATACTGAAAATTTTTAGTGATTTGTGTTTCAAGAGTAGAATAGTGCCTCTCTAGGTCTCTTTATTTCTCAAAAGTATTATGTGAATCCATGTTATTCTGATCCTCACTTGACCTTTGCCAGAACAAAAGCATTCTAAAATATTTGCAAATGCTAAAGTCACTTCCTCATATTTTACTGAGTTTACTTTAGCTTGGTTAAACCAAGTGCAATATCAGTTTTGCAATATCACTAGCTGAAGGTTTACATAATTGCCTTCCCCCCAGCGTCAGAAACTGGCCAGAGGAATATGAAAATAGCTTTGAAAATTCAGCTGCTGAATATCTTACACTACAAAGCTTAACATTTTTGTTTATGACAGTATTTGAGGGTGAAGTAAATCAGGCACTCTAATGGTAAAACTAACTTGGATGGAGTTTATCAAAACCTTCTTAAAGTGTCTATATGTTTTTATCCCAGTGATTCTACTTTCAGCATGTATCCTAAAAGATGTTTTAGGGCTTTTTTCAGGTGGTATGGGGTAATTCTAGATGGGGTAAATTTGCAGCATCACATAACACTGACTTCCATGGTGAGAAAGTTATTCCTCTGGTCGACTCCTTTCCAATCTTCTGATCAAGGGAAGGAGAAAAATCTCAGCTTGGTACTAGTATGTCTTTTTAACACCGTGTTAAGCCTTCCTAATCTCCCACTTGATATGAAAGGATGATCAAAGGGAGCAATATCAACTATATTTTCATGACACCATTGTGTTTTCCATTGTATTTATTCTTAGCACTGTCCTCATTTTTGACATTTAATGCTGGCTTTCCATTTACAGTAGTAAATAAGGTTTACTTTTAAAACATTTATTTAAGGATAGAAATGAATTGATNTATATTTTCATGACACCATTGTGTTTTCCATTGTATTTATTCTTAGCACTGTCTTCATTTTTGACATTTAATGCTGGCTTTCCATTTACAGTAGTAAATAAGGTTTACTTTTAAAACATTTATTTAAGGATAGAAATGAATTGATTTAAAGAGAAATGTTAAGTACAGTATATATGACATTTAATTATGGGAAAATAATAATAGTGATGTATGGATGGCTGAAAGGTGTGAAACACGACCCTAAGAAATAATCTGAGTTTCAGACACAGATTTTTAAGTGAGGAGGTTTTCTTATAGAATGGGCTGTTCCTCCCTGTCTGACTTCTATTATCATGAAGTTAGAAACCAGTTCGTTGTCTAGCAATTAGGGATTAATTAAGAGATTTTGATACCATGGAAAAATAGTGATAGAATAGTGCCAACTATTAAAAGTATGTTTAATGACATGGAAAAATTATATACTATTAGGTAAAACAAAGCTGGTTGCAAAAGAAAAATATGCACAGTATCCTAATATTGTTAGAAAGTGTATGTTTGTATGTATGTCTGTGTGTGAAAATCTCAAAAATTATTGGAAGAAATATTTACAAATAAGTCACCTCTGAACCATTGGGACTACAGGAAATGTTTGTTTTTTCCACTAATAAACATGTCACTTTTGCCAACAGAAAAACAGTTTATACAAATAACTGTTTTAAAATTAACCCATTTGAACATTCCCAGGACTGCCTGGTATTTTGCCATCTGCAGGCACTCCTGCGTCCTTGTATGTCTGCTCCAAGCATCCAGCCAGGTCTCTGTGGTCTGCAGAGCCACAGCAGGTTGGCAAGACTTCCTTGTCACCACTGAGTGCCCTCCAAAGTACTTCTTAGTGTATCTCTATTTATGCTTTTGGCATAAAATAGAATATATCTAAAATTCCCTCTTCTCAATAGCCATATTAGGTTGGGCCTAATTAGAATTCCACTTTCTTAGCGGGTCTGAATCATTAGCTAGGAATGGAGGAGATGGTGAGAGAGGGTCTCCTAGTTTCTCCTTTATTCTCTTTCTGTAATTTCTGCATTATTCTACTGACCATGAAATTTCTACATGTTAGGTAAAACCATGTTTGTGTTTCACTTGGGTTTACGATATGTGTATTTAAAGTTTAGATGCCTCCTTTCCAGGATTACAAAATCTCTCTTAGGAAGAAAAAAAAGTTCACAGCAAGACCTCATGCTTGGCTGGAACACTTGCTACTTTTTTCCTGGTAGAAATTCCTAGGTTGTTACTTCTTAGAGCATGTTCCTGGAAGTCCCTGGACTTCTTTGTGGTAAAGGGGTTGGCAGGCCCCTGTCAAGTAAGCAAGTGGTGTCTGTGTCTGGAGGTGGTCTTAAGCCCCTGTGCACACTTCCTCCTTCTACAGAGGGTGGTGGGCTCTGCCTAGGGTGAGCCGGGCAGGTCCTGAGCTAAAGAAAGCCTGCTTCAGCATTCCAGTAATGTCTGGAACTTGACTGGCCAATACCTCCCCTCCTGGGGTCCTTCTGCTCCTCTTCACCTCTCTGCCACTGCTGTGGTTCAGGCTCTCACATCTCTTGTCTGGGGGACACAGTGACCTCCAGCTGGTCCCTGCCTCCACTTCCCTTTACTTATAATCTGTGTTTTACAGAAGCCAGTGTGTAGTAGTGTATTGTTGCTATAACAAATGAACCCAAAATTAGTAGCTTTTAGCAATCCAAATTTATTATGTTACCATTGCAGTTTTCAGAAGTGCTCTTTTCCTTCTGGAGCTCCTGGAGGAGAATCATTCTGTTGACTTTTCCAGCTTCTGGAGGCTTCCTGCATTCCTTGGCTCATAGACCCTTCCTCCACCTCTAAAACTAACAAGTGTTTCTCACGCTGCAACACTTTGACACTCATCTTCTGAATCTCACTTTACCTCCCTCTTACAGGGACACTTGTGATTACATTGGGTCCACCTGGATAATCTCCCCATCTCGAGATCCTTAATCACATCTCCAGTGCTCTTTTTGTCATTGGAAGGTAATATAGTCACAACTTCCGGGAATTTAGATATTGACTTCTTTGGCGGGCCCATTGTTCAGTCTACCACACAATGTAATCGTTTAAAAACACACACATCCAACCATGTTATTCCTCTGCCTAAGGCCCTGGTGTGGAGCTCTCCTCAGAGGATAAGGACCTCCTGTGGCTGGACGTGCTGTGCAAGGGCCACACCCCTCCTCCCCTCTGCTGCCTCTCCCCACTCTGCCTCTGGCCTGCGGTCTGTGATCCAGCCTTTGCATGTGGTCTGCTTTTTACGAAGGATGCTTCTCCTTCTCCCACTCCATCCCAGGTTCCTGAGCTCCCTAAGACGCTCTCACTGGGACCCGTGCCGTTCTGCTATCATACCTACTACAGGCTAACATCTTCGCTTTTACTTAGGTGATCATATGCTTNGGTCTGCTTTTTACGAAGGATGCTTCTCCTTCTCCCACTCCATCCCAGGTTCCTGAGCTCCCTAAGACGCTCTCACTGGGACCCGTGCCGTTCTGCTATCATACCTACTACAGGCTAACATCTTCGCTTTTACTTAGGTGATCATATGCTTCTCCCATGTGAGTAAGTAACCCTTACAGTCAGGGGTCATGTCTATTTTCGTTCCATCAGTGCATGTCAGTACGGAGTCTGCTTGTGGCAAATGGTTAGTAAGCACTTGGAAATGAATGAATAAACGAATAAATATTAGCAGCATGGTCATCCCCTCTATCCCCTTTACCCTGCTTTTTTCTTCTGTACAACATTTATCACCTCCTCTACTGTGGCTTCCCTCCACCAGAATGGAAGCTCTGTGAGAGCAGGGACTTGTCTTTTGCGTTCATGCTGTTGTTCTCAGGTCCTAGAGCAGCATCTGCTCCATAACGGGCATTTGATAAATATTCAGGGGATGGATGATCTGGGGATGTTCAGAATCTGTCCCAGAGTTTTCTTATTTGACCCTTCTTTGAAATCAGGTATTACCAAGGTTTTCATTTTAGTTATTCAGCCTAACTCAATAATCAGGCAAATTGGCTGCTGCTGCTGCTAAGTCACTTCAGTCGTGTCCGACTCTGTGCAACCCCATAGACAGCAGCCCATGAGGCTCCCCCGTCCCTGGGATTCTCCAGGCAAGAACACTGGAGTGGGTTGCCATTTCCTTCTCCAATGCGTGAAAGTGAAGTCGCTCAGTCATTCCGACTCTTAGCGACCCCATGGACTGCGGCCCACCAGGCTCCTCCGTCCATGGGACTTTCCAAGCAAGAGTGCTGGAGTGGGGTGCCATTGCCTTCTCTGCAGGCAAATTGGCAGAGACCTCCTAAAACATTCACCCAATTTTTATGAGGATTAAATGAGCTAATAAATACAGAGCAGTGTCTGGCACGTGGTGAGCCTCATATAAGGGTTTGCTGATGTTGTTAAGATGTACTTGAGCCCTTGGTTGTTTAGAATTTTTACTATGTTTCAACTCTGTAATGGGATCCCAGACGCAGAACTGAGTGAGTTCTTCTGATTCTTGCACCTGGGCAGGACCCAGGTGTTTCAGTCCAGGCAGGAGGGCTTCAGGTGGGTGATTTGAACCATAACCTGTGTTTTTTTCTGTTTTGCCTGCAGATGGCGGTAGGCCCTGGACTTCCCTGCACTGCAGGCAGTGATGAGCCTGGGCAGCAGAGAAACAAGAAAATGGACTCCCTCCTCCTGAAGACAAGAATGCCAGCTACCAGCCATGGGTGAGCTTCCAGCTTGACCAGAGTTTTTCTCTGATTTGTTCTACATTATTTGTTGTTGTTGTTGTTATACAGGATTGGTGTAGACCATACTTGTTTGATTTTGAGGTAGTTTGTTGATTTTCATAGTTTGTTTATAAAAACAGAAAAGCAATAACAATGAAACCAGAAATATTACTGGAATGTTACTGAAGGAATGGAGGGCCAGGTGGTCATCCTCTGCACTGGGAGTGTGGTATCCCTTCACTTATGTTCCTTGGGCCTGTCCCTTTTGTCATCCTAGGAGATGGTACCCACCCGGGCAGCCCCTTTAATTCAAGTGTGTGGTAAATTGGAAATACGAGGTGTTCTTTGCATGGACTTTGTGGTCCTTCTTGCAGTTGCTCACTGGGTGGACTGTTCCTGCACTGCTGGAGAGACACCCATGGCCAGCAAGCGTGCTGCCCCCACAGAGGGCTTCTTCCCCTGATCTCCCCCCGATCCCGCACTGGGTAATTTCACAGTTCTAGTTTATCTGTCCTAAAACCACCATTAGCGTTGTAATCTGAGCAGTTTGAGTAGAGATTGTTTCTGTTCTGTTTTAACCCCATTTGTGAGATTTGTCCTCAGCAGGCAGTAATTCTAAGTTTTCTATCTGGTAATAAGAATACTTTCTGTCCTTAATGCGAAGGACAAAATTACACCACTTCTTGGCATTCTGATGGGGTCTAGCAAAGGCCTTCCTTGATTTTCAGCATCTGCTAGGTATGGTGGTGTGCTTCCCTTAGCTACGACCCCTTTAGGGCCCTGCCCAACATCTTCCCTCTCAGTGTCACAAGTCTTTGCGAGGAACTTGATGTTCCCTCGACCTTCACCCCAATCTGCACCAGCTTTGCCTCAAGCCTCTATGTGTTAGGCACTATGCCCCACGGTTTACATCTTATTCAGTCTCCTTGCAAACTTGGTCAAATAAGTGATAACAATTCATTTGTTTCAAATATGGAAGCCAAGACTCAGAGATTAGATTACTTTCAGAGCTACAATGTAGCAAGCCAGAGTGGCAGCCCAAGGTCTCTGAAGCTCTTGCCTGTTATCAGAAACTTAGGCTGCGCCTTCCCTGATAGCTCAGTGATAAAGAATTCACCTGCCAATGAAGGAGATGTGGGTTCCATCCCTGATCTGGAATGATCCCATATGCAGCAGAGCAACTCAGCCCGTGCACCACACCTACTGAGCCTGTGCGCCGTAGCTACTGAAGCCCGCGTGCCCTAGAGAGTAGCCCCTGCTCGCTGCAACTAGAGAAGAGCCCACACAGCACCGAAGACCCAGTACAGACCCCCCCAAAAATAAATAAATTATTATTTTTTAAAGTTAGACTGGCCACCTACAAGTAGAAGATGAATTATATTTGCATATACATATCTGTAATACACTTCTTTTTTTCATATTTTATTTAACCTGAACTGTTGGCACACACTGGTAAAATTTGCCTTTATTACTGTTGGCCTTACGTGCATCATTATGTGTGCCAGTTGATGCAGGGCAGTTCAGTAGTTTATCTGAAGAACCTGTAACCTCCATAAATTGGAAAGGTTTGATTTCAAAAATCTGAAGTCTTCCTCTGCACCTGGGAGGTTTAGTGACTTGTTTGAGGAGGAACAAACTGACAAACTCCAACCGTAAATCTGTCTCAGCCTAGTTCTAGTAAAACTGACACAACCTCTGTCTAAATTGTTGTCAAGATCAGCTGTTTTATAAACCAGGTCACTAATAAGTACCTGCTGATATCTGAACATTTTAAAATATTACAGTTAAAACTGTGGTCAGTGAAAGAAAAGCTGTTCTTTTTCCCGTGGGACTGCTTTCGGGCTCTTATTCTCAGGCCACTCAGGGCACCCTTGAGGGCATAGGCCCTTGTTATTTGTACATTCTGTGTATATTAATAATCATTTGCATCTGCTAATCCCAACTCCCTGTCCTTCCCTCACCCATGCCCTCGCCTCTTGGCAGCCACAGTCTGTTCCCTATGTCTGTGAGTCTTTCTGCTCCATAGACATGTTCACTTGTGTTGTATTTTAGAATCCACATGTAAGTGATACTGTATATTATTTGTCCTTCTCTTTCTGACTTATTTCACTTAGTATGATAATCTCTAGGTTTATCCATGTTGTTGCTAACAGCATTATTTTATTCTTTATGACTAATACACCATTGTATACACATAGTACATCTTTGTCCGTCCAAATGTCAGTGACCAGTTAGGTCGTTTTCATGTCTTGGCTATTGTGAATAGTGCTGCTATGAACATAGGGGTGCGTGTATTGTTTTGAATTACACTTTTGTCTGGATATATGTCAAGGAAAGGAATTGCTGGATCATGTGACAACTCTAATTTTAGTTTTTAGAGGAACCTGCGTACTATTTTCCGTAGTGTTTGCACTAATTCACATTCCCACCAACAGTGTCGAAGGGTTCCCTTTTCTGTACACCCTCTCCAGCATTTGTTATTTGTAGATATTTTTAATGATGGCCATTCTGACCAGTGTGAGGTGTTACCTCATTGTACTTTTGATTTATATTTGTCTAATAATTAGCGACGATGAGCATGCTTTCTTTGGAGAAATATCTATTTAGGTCTTTTGCCCACTTTTCAGTTGGGTTGTTTGGGGTTTTT
>SJYV01039403.1:0-15765 GCA_006410875.1 Neotragus pygmaeus | reverse complement strand
GGGGGGGGGGCGCTGGTTTAGCATCTGCACTGTGCTCGCCTCCGTCACAAAGTCAAATGTTTATCTCCAGCGTGCATGGCCCAGATTGCTAACCCACACAGAGTCCAAGCGCGAAATGTTTTGTGATTCCTTTTACTCCATGGCCAAGAACTGAGCCACATGAAAGAAAATGCTTCTGAGAAGAATGAAGGAACATAAAGAAGGAGCAGAAAGGGAGAGGGGATGAGCCATATGCCACCTTTGTCCCCAAAGGTCCTCTCCCCATGCCCAGTCCTCAGCTGCTCTCTCTGCCTCCCTCTGGTCACCTCTCTTCCTCTTCCAGCATTCACACACTTCTTCTAAGTTCTACAGAACTCTTAAAAAGGCCCACTGCGGGGTCCACCTGCCACGACACAGGAGCTGGATCTCTCAGCCCTGGGAGCCTGGGCCATAGGCAGTAAAGGAAGACAGAGAAGCCCTCATCAGAAAGACACTAAGTGACGGGAACGTGGACTGATAGAGCCACTCTGGAGGACAGCACGGCGGTTCCCTAAGAAACTAAACACAGAGCTACCGTGTGTCCTAGCAGCCCCACTCCTGGGCACATACCCACAGAAAGCCGTACTTCCAACAGACACCCGCACCCCAGGGCTTACGGCAGCACGACTTACAATAGTCAGGACGGGGAAGCAAGCTAAATGTCCATCAGAAGAGACGTGGATAAAGAAGACGTGGCACGTACACACAATGGGATGCTACTCAGCCAAAAAAAGAACAAAATAATACTATTTTCAGCAACACTGATGGACCTCGAGATTGTCATATGGAGAGAAGTAAAGTCAGACACAGAAAGACAAGTGTCATATGATATTGCTTATATGTAGAGTCTAAAAAAAAGGGGGGTTGTTGTTGGGTTGCTAAGTCACGTCTGACTCTTTGTGCCCCCAGGCTCCTCCGTCCATGGGATTTCCCAGGCAAGAATACGGGAGTGGGTTGTCATTTCCTTCTCCAGGGGATCTTCCCAACCCAGGGATCGAACACACATCTCCTGCATTGGCAGGTGGATTCTTTACTGCGGAGCCAGCATGGAAGTCCCCCCAAAAGAGTGCATTTGAACTTATTTACAAAACAGAAGTAGGAGCACATAGAAAACATGGAGAGGGATAAATGGGAAGGCTGGGCCTGACATATACTATACGACATATACTATATGACATACACTATACTGACATATACTATACGACATACACTATACTGACATATACTATACGACATACACTATATGACATATACTATACTGACGTACACTATACTGATGTACACTATACTGACGTATACTATACGACATATACTATACGACATATACTATATGACATATACTATACTGTATACACAACCGATAACCAAGAAGGGCTTAGGTACAGCACAGGGAACTACCCACAGTGCTCTGTAATGGCCTAGCTGAGAAAAGAATCTGAAGAAAATAAAAGAGGATATATGACAACACGTACTTAGGAAGATGTCCGGTTCCAGTCCACAAGCCCATCACCCGGTACGGATCAGACAACTAATAGCTTTGCCTTTTTCCCAAGGGTTCACTTTGGTCATTTTGGAGGAGCCGCCTAAATATGCTCCCATTTTAACTTACCTGAATCCATCCTGGAAGCACGCACAAAACAGAACAAGCTCACAGTTGCTCTTCCGCCACTTCAGTACTCACATCGGTCCACACCCCACGTTGGTCCACACCCAGAACCATCCTACAGGTAACAAAGGCCTTCAAAGACGAAAGAAAACTGAAATCGACTGAACGTGTCTGTCTCGATTTGCCCAAGCAAAAAACATCTTTGACTTTTCCACGCTAATAATCTTCAATGGCGTTACACCCCCAACCCATGACACTTGGCAACCGTACCCCAGGCATCTGGAATCTGGAAGTCCCTCCGAGGACCTAACCATCACTCGGCGAGCAGAACAGATGCAAAGGGGACGAGACCAGCCTGACGGCAGGAGGCTGACACCAGGCAGCCCAGGCCATCTCAAATCTCTTGGAGAATTCCCCTCACTGTCAAGTGCTATCCTTAGCCTGCCCAGTTCATAGCAGCTCAGCCTATGGGCAGCCCTGCTGAAATAACAGTGCTTTTGTGTGTTTTCCTGGGCTATGGAATTTCCCCATGGATCAGTTACCAGTGTTTCTTGTTTTATATTTTAACCGTCTTTCTACAAATTGGGAATCAGAATCAGGTATTCATCCTGTGGTAATTTGCTTATCGCCCATGAATGGCACTTAAACAAAAGCAACAATGCACGTTTCACTGAAAAGCATTTGGTTTAGGCAGGTTGGCAGGCGCTTCGGAAAGCCCTCAGGCTTCATTCCCAAAACATAAATCTCAATCCTGCTTCAGGCAAGGCGGAGGGAGAAGAGCTGTTTGCTTAACGCGTGTTTGGAAGCGTGATTCAGGGCTCATCCCTCCTTTTCTTATGCAATTCTTGGGGGCTGGGGGGATTGCTCTAAAATGCAAATAAGAGTGTCAGGCAGGAGGGACTTCCTGTGGGGAACGTCTCAGTGAGAAACAGCGCTTTTGCAAAAACAGTCAAGTATTTGTAGTTTTTCAGAAAAGCCTCAGTGTTACGTTGTTGTTCCTTTGAAAGATTCAGGACACACAGAACCAGTAAATCTTTGTTAGAATAACAGCTTGTTCAATGAAACCGTTTGGCGTTAAATCAAGAGAGGCTCTAATGCAAGACTGGATGGTCTCAACTGGACAACAGGAAGATGAGTTATAAGCGAGGGCCTGCAACGAGTCACCAGGCGGTGTCCCTAGCAGCTGGACACCGGGTTTCTTTGGGAGGGCATTCCTTGGAAGCTAAGATCCCCATAAAGCACATCAAGGTGCCCACCAGTTCCTCCACAGTCATTTTAATATTCCACTGGAGTTCTCTGGAGGTGGGCTGAAGCTCAGGAGACATCCATTTGGACCAAGAGCATCATCCATGATTTGATGGCATGTAATTCTCCAGCGTGTCTTCTCTCCCTTCCTTCTCTTCTCCCTTCTTTTCCTCCTTTGGATCAGGGTGTCCACCACAGGTAACAGAAAGTCCATCACAAACGTAGGCACGTGGCTGCTTTCTTTTCTCTATCTCCTCCAGCTCACACTTCAGGCCGCCCTCCACAAGCAGTCTTTCCCAGCTTCCCTACTCACTGTTAATGACTCCCTAAACCAGGAATCCAAAGCTGGGATTCAGGCTCAATCTGGGCTAGGGTGCGAGTTATCAGCAGGTGAGCAGGAAGCTACCACCATACACACCTAAGATTCAAATTTCAATTTGTTCATCTCTCCAGTGACTCCTGACCCTCAGGCAGGTGATTCCTTGACAAAGAGAATAATCTGTGCAGAAATTTCCAACGGAAATAGCAAGAATGAGAAACCAGATGATGTCAGGTAGAAAGAGGGGTGGACTTGGAGATCCGCAAAGGGGGGACCACCAGGAGGAGGAAGACAAGTGAGTATTCGAGGGCATGGAATGGAGGAGAGGGGAGGGCCCCCAGTTTCTGGTGTGGGCAAAGGGTATGTGGCACTATGGCCTTTTGAGAAAAGGAACACGGCTAAGGAGATTTGTGGGGGAGATGATGAGTTCTATTGTATTCAAATTTCTTTGCTCCAGTGGGATTTGACTTTCAATTCTCAGAAGAATGAGGCTATTAATCACTTTGAAAATTAAAAATAACCATAAAGAGTTGGCACCGCTGAGTATGAAGCAGCTGTCGCCTCTGACAGGCTGGAAACCTTCTTCTTTAAGAAGAAGCACCTCCTGTGACTCCAGGACCAGGTCTATCCTCCTCCAAGAACAAGGGGTTATTAGCACTGGCCCCATTTTTGTTGGGAAGTGAATGAAACGATGAGCAGAAAGTGCTTACACAGAGATAAGCACATGATAATAGGTGGTTCATTACCAGCGGTTGTTAACCCAAATTCACGTACCATCGGGGATGACAAAATGAGCTTCTAGAAAATCACAATGGAAAGCCCACTTCTACAGGAAAAAGTGCATCCACTGATCGTCAGAATGCTAAGAGTGTATGTTTCACTTCAGTGAGTGAATTGTGTCCTGTTTGGGAAAACTCAGACCCCAATCTGAAACTGCTACTGCGGCAGTAATGGTAAAGAACCCCTGCCAACGCAAGAAATATAAGGCATGGGTTCGATCCCTGGCAAGATTCCCTGGAGAAGGAAATGGCAACTCATTCCAGTATTTTTGCCTGGAGAATCCCATGGAGAGAAGAGCCTGGCAGACTACAATCGATAAGGTCGCAAAGACTTGGAGCAACTTGGCACACACGCAAGAGAAACTTACATTATCAATAGCTGAGCATTTGGAGCTGGCAGGATCATCATAAACTCCACACACATCCACAGAACGTTCTCGGTGAAACCATGCTAGCACCTCTACCTCTATGAATTCTGCGGTTCTGAGACCATATAGACTGCGGACGATGGGGAAATAAAGCAGGAATGTGTGCAGTAGGCCTGACAGCAGGCATTCCAGAGCTCCGAGCATCCACCTCCCTGTACTGTGGTCGCAAAACCATCTCTAAGTCTTCCCCCCATTTCACACGCCACCACTCCAAGAAGACAGGTTTAAATTGCAAGAACCAGGCAGTAGTTTGAAAACTGTATGGGACAATTCATCCGAGGTGTTTATTTAAATGCAAATTCCTGAACCCCACCATCAGAAATACCTCATTCGTTTGAAAACCAGTGTGGACTCTGAAGGACTTGTTCTTCTTCTGTCCACGGTTCTTGGCACCTGAGATGCATTCTCCCAGGTGCCTCTGCCCACCTAACACCTTGTAAGCCACGTGCTGCTGCCTTCTACTCTGCAACTTTCCTAAATATATCTCTACTTTTCCGTCTCTTTCTTCCTTTTTTTTATTTTTTATTTTTTTTGCAGTTGGCTAAAATAACAAGCTACAGAATTAGAAATAGGTGTGTTACTTCAACAAGTAATTCTTTTCCTAAAAATGAAAGTTAGTGGGTCTATTTTAAGAGTTAATTAGCTGACAGGGGAACTAAATTCACCCTTCAGTGCATCTCAACTTGTATTTCAAAAAACTATTTGGTAATAAATAGCACGTAAGGTGCAGAGAACTGGGAAAACAGGAGTGAGATGGGCTGCCCTCTCCCATGGGCTATCAGCATTCACTAGAGATTTGAGCAGCTCTTTCTCATGGAGTGTAGTAATAATCATTTTTAAGATCTCCTTTTTTGAATGGGAGCTACCCAGGTGGCACTAGTGTAGAGAATCTACCTGCCAATGCAGGAGACGCAAGAGATGCGAGTTTGATCCCTGGGTCAGGAAGATCCCCTGGAGGAGGGCATGGCAACCCACTCCAGTATTCTTCCCTGGAGAATCCCATGGACAGAGGNGTGGCACTAGTGTAGAGAATCTACCTGCCAATGCAGGAGACGCAAGAGATGCGAGTTTGATCCCTGGGTCAGGAAGATCCCCTGGAGGAGGGCATGGCAACCCACTCCAGTATTCTTCCCTGGAGAATCCCATGGACAGAGGAACCTGGCGGGCTACAGTCCATGGGGTCAAAGAGTCAGACATGACTGAGTGATTGAGCACATTTATCGAAAGACTGTGTCAAATTCTTTTTCTCCCATTGCCCTAGTGCAAGGGGATAGTTAAGTGCAAAGAAGGCCAAGTTCAAGGCCGTCAAAGCTGCTGAACTCACACAGCTTAACAAGGGAGCTTGAAACGATCCTTTCTAGTGAGGAGTCCAGGGAGGTGATCTCTGAGCAGCAGAAGCCGGGATCCTGACTGATTAAAAGCCCTCTCTCGGGTCTGGGCCTTCCTCAGTGACATTCCAGTGATCGTCTTGCTCCAAGGCCAAAGTCTTCATTATTCACCTCCACTAAGGGGAACTGAGGAACTGGAGAGCACTCAACCCCCTACCCCGTATTTTTGGATAGAGAATTTCTCACAGGGTTGAGGCCAGCATCTCTACCAGGTGTCTCCAGGCAAGGGGCTGCACCAGCAATTCCTAGGCCCACAGCCAGCACCACCACATGTACAAAGCTGCAGTAGAGTAGGCTTAATATAGAAATTCACCATTGTTTACATCCTGACAGCTTCCCTAACCTGGGTCACGCACTGACCCTCTGGTGACCTTTAGTGAACGTTCAATCCTAGATGCAGCTTCATTTTACCAATTTTTTTTTATTAGAAGAATCTCTTTGGGCACTCATTGATTTCTCATTGAAAAGTCAACATCTGTAAAGTGAATCTTGCACATACCCCTGATGGAAAGGAAGGCACCAGGTGGGCAGGCGGTTGCACAACCAACTACTCGGTCCTCAGAGAGGGCTGGGCAGAGCTGACCTCGAACCAAACCCCGAGGAGCCGCCCCAGCCTGGACTTGCTCTCACCTGGTCAAATGCGGCCAGCACTCTAGATTCACCAGCTAAGCACTGCGGACCTGGAGGAACCAGCCACTCCCTCTCTGGGTCCCGGATTTCCCGTGTGTGAAATCACAGGTGTACTACTGGAAGTGAGATCCGTGGGCTTGCAGCATCCATAGATGACATTCCATTCCTGCTTCACCGCTCAGAGGAGACGATTGTTCCTTCTGAGCTTCTGCTTTCTCATCCGTAAAAAGGGGGCAATGCCATGTCTTAGCTTGGGGTGAAAACTAATGAGATGACATTGGTTAGGTGCCTGGTAGAGTGAGTTTTAAATGCTCAGCAATAGGACCAAATCTGCAAATCTCACAGCATAGAGAGTTTGGGTTCTACAGCATATCGTCAACCACATCAGCGCAGGAACATGGGCTCACACACGTGTGGAAACTTCCTTCTGCTCGTTATACCCCCAGTCAAGAGTGTGGTTAGAGTAGGGGTCTCTGGAGTCCACAGAAGACCCCGTTCAAGTTTTGGGATCCTCCAACATGATGAAAACTGTTTCCTTTTCCAGAGACTCACACTTTTTAAAGCCCGACAGTCTTTACCTTTCCCTGGGATGCTATTATTCACCCAGAGGATGATCCAATGGTTGTTATTCAGTCGCCAAGTTGTATCCAACTCTTCACAACCCCATGGACTGGAGCACACCAGGCTTCCTTCTCCCTCACCACCTCCCAAGTTCATGTCCATTGAACTGGTGATTTCTTCTAGCCATCTCATCCTGTCACCCTCTTCTCCTCCTGCCCTCAATCTCTCCCACCATCAGGGTCTTTTCCAATGAGTCAACTGTTTGCATCAGGTGGCTAAAGTATCGGAGCTTCAGCATCAGTCCTTCCAGTGAGTTTTCAGGGTTGATTTCCTTTAGGATTGCCTGGTTTGATCTCCTTACTGTCCGAGGGACTCTCCAGAGTCTTCCCCAGCGCCACCGCGGGCGCCACTGCAGAACAGCATCATGCCACCCTCCACTTCTCCCGGTGCACGGTCCCCTTGGAGAAGCTCCCCCCTGGTAGCCATGTCCAGCAGCAGCCCCAGGTCCCCTGGGACGCCCAGTGTCTGTCACCCCCTCTTACAGTTCCTTGTTCCTGAAAGCCTCAGACCATCCTCCCAGCGCTGACTCTAATGAGAGCAGCTGCGAACCGCGGCCTGCCTGAGCCCCGCGGTGGCAGCTACGAGGCTGCACCGCTGTGCACGCCCTTCATGCGCAGCTCCTGGGAGTGGTTTGAGCAAAGCCAGCCCAGGAATGTCAAGCAGTTGGCACTCCTCAACTACCTTCGGAAACGCTGACCACCCAAGGCCCCCTAACGTGTCTTCCCCAAGTTAGGACCAGATGCCCGCCTGCAGAAGCTGCACCCTGGGTGCCCTGCGCAGCTGGCAAAGCCCCTGACTTGCTCACTTTTGCACCTGAGTATCACCGGTGTCCCAGGAGGGGTACATAACAAGGAAAAGGCAGGAAAAGGCTCAGGAGTCAGACATACTCAACTTCGGGTCCTGACTGGACTCATTAGCTGACTATTTGCAGGCCAGTTATTCAATCAGTCTGAGCTGCCATTTTCTCAGTCCTGAAACAGAGATGGTGGGACCAACCACACGAGGCAACTCTAATTATTAAGTGAGAATTACAGATGTATACGGATATAAAATTATACAGCTAGACACTAGAATAAAAGCCTCTCTCTCAACTAATATATTCTACATAGGTACATTTGATATCTNCCTGAAACAGAGATGGTGGGACCAACCACACGAGGCAACTCTAATTATTAAGTGAGAATTACAGATGTATACGGATATAAAATTATACAGCTAGACACTAGAATAAAAGCCTCTCTCTCAACTAATATATTCTACATAGGTACATTTGATATCTTACACACACACACACACACACACACACAGAGAAGGCACTAGCCCTTGGAAAGCAGATGATCAATGGTAATTATGACTATAATTACCCAGAAGAGCACCCACCAACACAATTTTCCAATAGCAACTTGGGAACACACTAACTTTAAAAAACTTTTTGCAACTTTTATTTGAATATCCATAATAACATATTAGTGACATGAGGACTTGACAGAAAGAGGTAGTTCTGGGTTTCAGAATGTCTGGGGAAGCCAAGGTTTCCCAACTGTCCCGCGTGAACTCTGCTCAAGGGAATTTGAAGAGCCACTGGGAAGAGAAAGAAAATCACAAGGAGCCGCTGCAAGGATCTGGGTGACAGGATCAAGGATCCCATGACACTGACTTTGCTGCCATGACCCAGTTCTGCTTGGGGAGGGGGGAGCATGGGGACAGGGCCCTCAGGGCATGTCCCTCATAAGCTGGTGGACCCATCTCTTCTATCCTCTCTGGAACCCTGGGGCATGGCCCAGGTGAAGCTCAGAGCCAACACACAGGACAGGTGGCTCCGTGCCCACCATGGATAAGACGCCTGTGTTTATAGATGCTCTGAAAGTCAAGCATTCTGGTTTTTCTAGGTAGTTCTAGCCCAGCCAACATGACTCAACCACAGTGTACATCTGAAGAAATTAACACGTGAAACGACCCAAACTGAAATTGTAATATTTCTAAAATCTTTAGAATACGAAAGCTATTACTTTAATCCCTTGAAAGCAATGTTGAGCCTGTACCCAGCTAGCGGAGGGTGGGGACTAATCTAATCCCCAAGAAGACCGTAATTCAGAGAGGGAGAGAAATACATTTCCTTCCTATCTCCATCACTGTTGGTGTTGTTCAGTCTCTCAGTCATGTCTGACTCCTTTGCGACCCCGTGGACTGTAGCCCACCAGACTCCTCTGTCCATGGGATTCTCCAGGTAAGAATCCTGGTGTGTGTTGCCATTTCCTCCTCCAGGGGATCTTCCTGGACCAGGGACCAAACCTGCATCTAGAGTAAAATAAATGCCTATTTAGAGAAGCAAAGTTGTACTTCTGGGAACACTAAGAAGAAAAGATATTTTCCAGTCGCATGTCAGTGAGCCTGCTCTATGCCATGTTCTGTGCTGTACAACAAGGAAGGAAACACTCATCAGATTTGATCTTTGCCTCTGATGAGTTTTTAATCTCTCTTGGAAGACGGATGTTTCATAAATTAGAATCCAGTATGATTATAGGAAAGGCATGTTCCAAGACTAAGGGAAAGCAAATCCACAGCATCTCTGGTTGTCAGGGGCAGGCCTGGAGAAAGTGGCCTCAGACGTGGAAGAAAAACTGTCAGCCCAGCTCCTAATCTGCGGGCACCACCTGAAACCCCAGCGGTGTGTACAGATTCCAAGACTTTGGCTTCCAGGAAGGGCTTCCATACTTCAGGGTTTAACTTTATTGAGGCCTTTCTTTGTTTAATACCCCTGGTAATTGGCCTTGGCTCTCATAACCAGTTCTATCCTCTGCTGGCAAATAAATGTGCAGACTGATGTTATTCCCTCTCACTCACTCTCTGTTATCAGAAGAAATACCCAGTACCTACTTTTTTACAAATCAAGTCCACACAACTGATGCAGATGCCATTATTTCATGGACTGTTACAAGGCCCTCATCCTTGGAACGCACATCTCATGAAGATGAAAAGTGTAAATGGACAATGCCAGCACCCAATTCTCGTCTTGCCAAAATGAACAGATTGGAGTTGAATAAACTAGATTTAAATATCCTTTGTCCCATGGCTAACTGGTGGGAGCTTCCAGAATATGACAGCTATAATGAGGAATACTCTGAATCAGCAAATCTGAAAAAGGCAGAAACTGTTCTCTGCACCAGGGCTTTCTTAGTGCTATTGAACACTGCTATTGAATCCGAAGGCAGTTTTTTTAACAGTCTGTTTATAAGTAGAATGTATCTTCCTGTATTGAAGTTACTAGGCCTGTGCAGCATATAAAACAAAGCTCTAGTCTTTCATTATCTTATTTGGACAATTTTCATTTCTGCTTTAACAAACACTCAGAACTGCTGATCAATTCCCATACAAAATGCTTTGCTTTTAAAGGCTGATATTGATACTGCTTTTTAAAATTTGACACAGAAAGTAATGTCAGAAAACATCATACACTAACTAGCATGTAAATGTAAAGAGAATTTATTTGAGTTTTATTCTTAACTTACTGTTGTTCCAGTTTGAAATACTAATCTTTTTTACTTCTAAATGGAGTCATATATATATATATATATATATATATATATATATATATATGTGTGTGTGTGTATATATATATATATAATCACAAAAGTATTACATGTTTGTTGTCCAATATAATTTCCTACAAAAGAAAAAGAAAGAAACCAGACCCCATGGAGAAATGGCAGTTGTCAGAGTGCGGGCAGAGAAGGCACGAGATGAGCCTGAGACACCTTGTTGACCCAGAAGGCATATATACTGTGGAGTATCACTCAGCCATAAAAGAGAATGAGATAATGCCATCTGCAACCACATGGATGCACTAGAGATTATCACATTAAGTAAAGTCAGTCAGTCAGAGAAAGGCTAATATTATGATATTGCTGATATGTGGAATCTAAAAAAAAAAGATACAAATGAGCTTATTCACCACAGAAAGAGACTTACAGACACAGAAAATAAACTTATGGTTACCAAAGGGGACAGCAAGGGGTAGGGGTAGAGACAAACTAGGAGTTTGGGATTAATATATACACACTGCTGCTGCTGCTGCTGTTGCTGCTAAGTCACTTCAGTTGTGTCTCCCATAGACAGCAGCCCACCAGGCTCCCCCGTCCCTGGGATTCTCCAGGCAAGAACACCGGAGTGAGTCACCATTTCCTTCTCCAATGCATGAAAGCGAAAAGTGAAAGGGAAGTCGCTCAGTCGTGTCTGAATCTTCGCGACCTCATGGACTGCAGCCCACCAGGCTCCTCCATCCATGGGATTTTCCAGGCAAGAGTACTNACCGGAGTGAGTCACCATTTCCTTCTCCAATGCATGAAAGCGAAAAGTGAAAGGGAAGTCGCTCAGTCGTGTCTGAATCTTCGCGACCTCATGGACTGCAGCCCACCAGGCTCCTCCATCCATGGGATTTTCCAGGCAAGAGTACTGGAGTGGGCTGCCACTACAATATATCAAATAGATAAACAACAAGGACCTATTATATAGCACTGGGAACTGTATTCAATATCTTACAATAAACCATAATGGAAAATTATCTGAAAAAATATATATATATGAATAATTGAATCGCTTTGTTGTACCCCTGAAATTAACATAACTGTAAATTAACTATACTTCAGTTTTTAAAATTGATTAAAAATATTGTTCCATAAAAGAGAAAAAAAGAGGTGCTCAAAACAGTGATGAAAACGCACCAAAATGATATTGAAAACATCATGAAGAGGCTCCCACTAACCACATGTGACAATCTGAGCAAGAACATAATGATACTAGTGTATAAAATATGAGTCCATGAGCCTGTCCTGATATCTGCAAATAAAAAATAATAAATGGGGAGAGGAGAACACTTCTCTTATTCCACCTGTAGATTCCAACTGAGGAAAGTGAACTCCCCATCCTTGTAACAATGCAGCCAGGAAATGTCAAGCGATCCTAAAACTCACAGGTGAAAGTTATAGAGAAATGCAATATTTCATGCTCTCCAATTACCTCCCCATGTAACTACCAGGACAGAAACCTGGCAGATATCTTCTTAATCAAATGATCAAAGTTAACTGTAATCTTCCTGTTCATATTATACAACCTGAATCTAATCATCAGATAATCACAAGCGAAGGAACATTCTATATTGTAAACCAGGGGTCCCCAGGCTCCAGAATCTAATGCCTGATGACCTGAGGTGGAGCTGATCTAATAGAAATAAAGTACACAATAAAGGCATGCCTTGAATCATCCTGAAACCCTCCCGCCGGCCCTGGTCCATGGAAAAATTGTCTTCTCCGAAACTGATTCCTGAAGGTAAAAAGGTTGGGCACTGCTGGTAAGTAACCTTTAATCAACAAAATTACCAAGGCTGTGAAAGTCAAGAAAAAATAAAAGGCTCCCATGCAGAAGCATACTAAAGACAAAGGATGAGTAAATTCAATATTTGAGCCTGGATGAAACCACTGTACTCGAGAGGATATGATAGCAACAACTGATGAAACTTGAATGAATCTGTAGGTTATATTGTAGTACAATACCAACATTAATTCCATGATTGTGATGGTTGTATTGGATTATGCAGGAGAACAGCCTGGTTTGTAGGAAACATACACTTAATATGGTTAATGGGCACCCTATCACAACTTACTCCCAAATTATTCAGAAATAAAACTCTCTGCACTAGTCCAGCATCATTTCTGCAAACAGGAGATTATTTCAAAACAAAAGCAAAAAAAGACAGTTGATAGACCTCAAAACAAAACAAAAAATAAGCTGGCAAAGTTGAGGAAGAAAATTAAAGAGAAAATAAAATTTTTGTGCAAATTTAAAAATCCATTCCTGACACAAACTTAAAATTTTATGCTATTCAAAATTAATTCAGTGATATTAAGAAAAGTCACACATCAAGCAGTCAAAAACCAAATGATGAAATAAACAAACACCCTCAAAATTACATGATGGACAAACAATACAGACCTAATACGTTTGAATTTTTTTCTGAAGAAGAAACAAAAACAAAGGTAACAAAAACCACAAAATATTTAGAATTGTAAGAAAGGTTTCCAGAAACAAAGNAAATAAACAAACACCCTCAAAATTACATGATGGACAAACAATACAGACCTAATACGTTTGAATTTTTTTCTGAAGAAGAAACAAAAACAAAGGTAACAAAAACCACAAAATATTTAGAATTGTAAGAAAGGTTTCCAGAAACAAAGGACACATGAATCTGTCATTAAAAAGTCATCCCATATTCCCAATGCAACTGAGAGACAATTCATTGCTTAATTCAAGGAGGAAAGCATAATGACAAATCACCAGCTACTTAAGGAGAATCTTGGCCACATGTATCTCAACAGGATTGGATTTCACAAGAGAACTTACACTAAGATAATTTTTTAAATAGTTTGCAAGCATTCTGTATCACTTCTATAAATTGTCATTTATTGTAAAAAGTCCTGCATTTTCAAGGACTGAGAAGCTACAACTTTCCTAGATTTCATNTCAACAGGATTGGATTTCACAAGAGAACTTACACTAAGATAATTTTTTAAATAGTTTGCAAGCATTCTGTATCACTTCTATAAATTGTCATTTATTGTAAAAAGTCCTGCATTTTCAAGGACTGAGAAGCTACAACTTTCCTAGATTTCATAGGGAATATGTATCTGAAAACTGTGCCAGAGTCTGCTTGCTTCTGCCCCGATATAAACTTCCCCCTTCTTAATGATGGGATCCCTAATTCTAACTGGGCACACAGCTGCCCAGATTAAAAATTATACTCTCCAACTTCCCTTTTATCCAGCTGCAGCCACTCTGACCACAGGAGGCCAGAGTGACAGCATCCTGGAGCTCCCAAGGCTTCACGAAACTACAGTCTCAGTCCTGTCCTGACTACTCCCAGACGTCTTTTGGGAGACAGATAAGTTCCTATCATGGTTAAGTCTTTATTTTCTGATTTTAAACACCAACATCATATCTTATCCTAAATGGCACCAAAAACACACTAACACCAGAGAAAAGATTAAATCACAAATGAGGAAACTGTGGAAGAAGTTGTGGCAAACATTAATTAAACAGAGAATAAGCCAAAATGTTTGGGGTAAATAGAGTTAAAATGCTGCACTGAGTCGCTCAGTCATGTCTGACTCTTTGCAACCCCATGGACTGGAGCCTGCCAGGCTCCTCTGTCCATGGAATTCTCCAGGCAAGAATACTGGACTGAGTAGCCTATCTTTTCTCCAGGGGATCTTCCCAACCCAGGAATCGATGGGTCTCCTGCATTGCGGGAAGATTCTTTAATCAGCTGAGCTACCAGGGAAGCCCCTAAAATGCCACTGTGCTGTGCTTAGTCACTCAGTCGTGTCTGACTCTCTGCAACCCCATGGACTACAGCCCACCGGGCTCCTGTGTCCATGGGATTCTCCAGGCAAGGATACTGGAGTGGGTTGCCATTCCATCCTCTGGGGGATCTTCCTGGAGGTTCGATTTGGATCGTCCTCCAGGTTCGATCCCTGGGTCTCCCACATTGTAGGCAGATGCTTTACCATCTGAGGCACCAGGACTCACACATAAAGATGGAAAACATAGCTAAGTGTATTTTTGCCCCTCAATAAAAAGAGGATTCTGTTTATAAGCTGGAAGAAGAAGAAAAGTACTAGGTAACCCGCAGTCTCTGCCTTAGAAGTAGTGTAACAACTCATGTAAAGACTGTATATTCACACATTAATAGAAGAAAAGATCTCAGAAGGTTCTTTTAGCAAAGTGCTTTTATACATTATGTTATACAATGTTAAGAAAAAAATGAATTTCTGGATGTTTGAGGGTTGAATTGCCCCAGAAAAAAAAATTCATATGCTGCAGTCCTGGGTCTCAGGACCTCAGAATACAACCTTGTTGAGAAATAGGGTCATCATATTGGTTAAGATGAAGTTGTACTGGAGTAGTGTTGGCCCTCATCAACATGACAGGTGTCTTCATAAAAGGGAAATGTGGACACGGGCAAACACTGAGAGAGAATACCATTCAATGACAAAGGCAACAAGGACTGAAGCTTCTAGAAGACAAGAAGTGACAAAGATTGCAGGCCAACCACTGAAAACTAAGGTGGAAAGGCATGGATAGATTCATTCTCATAGCCTCAGCAGGGGGCCAACCCACAGGATGCCTTGATCTCAGACTCCTGGCCTCCGGGACTGTGAGGCAATACATTTCTGTGATTTAGGACCACAACTTGCTGGCAGCCCAAGAAAACTAACATGGGGATAACGGCTTCCTCTTTTGCAACTGTCTGCATGGTTTGACTATTTTAAGACTGTTTATATCTTTCATTATCAGAAGAAACAATAAAGATTTTCTATAAATAAGATAAAGGAGGCGATTTCTAGCTTCAGTTTTGTTCTGAAAGTTTACACTTCATAAGAATAATTGCTCTAAAAACTCTGAACAAAATTCAGTTGTAAAGCTGTCTGGACAAAAAAAAACTTTTAGAGAGGGCATTTTTCTAGGACTTTTGTGGTTTTATCCTAGAGGTTGGTCTCTATTTTCAAGTTTTAGCAAATTATGATCAATTATACTTTCCTAAGAAAAAGTTGTTAATCAAGAGTTGATGTTAATCAACCTGCCTGACTTCAGACTATACTACAAATATACAGTCATCAAGACAGTATGGTACTGGCACAAAAAACAGAAATATAGGCCAATGGAACAAGATAGA
>SJYV01039397.1:0-10451 GCA_006410875.1 Neotragus pygmaeus | reverse complement strand
GGTGGGGGGCGGGGGGTGGGGGGTGGGTTTGTTTTTCAAAAGCAACATCATGATATTTTTATGAATCTGATCTAATCCACTAGATCATCCATCTTAGTTTCTGTTCAATCTGAGAACCTGCCCCAAACCCCGAGGTCTATTCCCCAAGGAGGGTACACAGGTATGAGAACACCCAAAGTGCTGGGGAGGCCACAACTGCGTGTCACACTAGAGCAGCCTCTTGCTACAGGCGCAGATGTTTCTTCTGACGAACGCCTGCTTCCGTGTGGGCACAGGCTAAGCATAGCCGCACCAAGCAGCCTGGCTAGTAAGTGTTCCCACCGCTGTTTGCTTGAGGGGCTCCACGAGCTGGCATGACCACACCAAGGTAAAGGAGGACAAGGCTGACCATCAGCATGCACTTCTTCCCGGGGTGGGCGGTGTGAGCTCGGCTGTGATGCAGCTCCTCTGTGTCCGGGGTGGATGGAGGCCGCAGGACCCCAGCCAAAGGCTCTCTGGATCTGGGGCCAAGCCAAACCACGGTTCCTGGGTCTAGATGCTGTGGGGACGTGTATATTACAGACAGGACAGGTGAGGGGAGGTTTCCACATGTCTCCTCTGGGGACACTGGAATGATTCCCCTCAACCTGCAATACACGTGGACTCTCGGGTCAGCTGAGGGCTCCCAGCCCCTCGGGGAAGACCCCACAGCCAGATGGAGAGCTGACAGGAATCCAGCTCAGTGCATACTCACGAAGGGAAACTGACTAGAATTCGTACCACGCTCGGAAAATTGGGACTGAAAAAAGATGGGGTTCAGAACCCACCAAATCAGGAGTCTATGCACAGCGTATGCATAAAACCTGTGCTTGAACTCACTCCTCCCTCCCCGGATTTTTAAAGACATCATTTTTATGGTGTCTGGATTAGTCTTCACATGTAGTTTGGACGGAAGATGATTCTGTGTATCAAATTATTTTAGATGACTCAATAAGACGGACATAACTTTGGTCCAAAAACAGTATTCCAGAAAAAGAATTAGGTGTGGCTTTGCTTCCCTGGTGGCTCAGAGGTTAAAGTGTCTCCCTGGAATGCGGGAGACCCAGGTTCGATCCCTGACTCGGGAAGATCCCCTAGAGAAGGAAATGGAAACCCACTCCAGTACTCTTGCCTGGAGAATCCCATGGAGGGAGGAGCCTGGTAGGNTGGAATGCGGGAGACCCAGGTTCGATCCCTGACTCGGGAAGATCCCCTAGAGAAGGAAATGGAAACCCACTCCAGTACTCTTGCCTGGAGAATCCCATGGAGGGAGGAGCCTGGTAGGCTACAGTCCATGGGGTCGAAAAGAGTCAGACACAACTGAGCGACTTCACTTTCACTTTAACAACCCACCCCGTTTCCTCCAGCTACAGAGGCAGACAGCCTGAGCCTGAAGGCCAGGGCTCATGCCAGCCCACCCCGGGCACAGAGGAGCCGCATCACAGCCGAGCTCACACCGCCCACCCCGGGCAGAGGGCAGCGGCGCCCGCGGCTGGGCTCACACCGCCCAGGGAATCTGCTCCGGCCCGCACCTGCTCTGACTCTGGACAGGGCCTCAGCCGGCCGGGAGGGGCAAGGCAGCTCTCACCCGCCGAGCACGCTAGACCAAAAGAAATTACTTTTCACGCTTGCATTGTCACATATCCCAAGTATGTCTGTCTACAGCTACGGTATTAGCGTTAGACGATTTTTCACTGCCACACACATACCCCCGCCTGCACACATTCACGAGGTCATTAACGTTAACTGAAACAATATTAGCAACTCAGTTCCTCCTGTCCTTTGCTGGGGGAGGGAGGGAGGAAACCGGACAAAGCCATAAAATAAAGCTATTGTTTCTGAAAATAAACAGTAATGCTGCACTTAAACTAATGATTCCTAAGAAATCTATTTGCTCAATTCTAGTGTTAATTATACAATGACTATCACAATGATAATATGTGTAATAAAAACATATGTCTTTAATCTTAATAAGACATGAGTTCTTCCTTGGTAAAACTTTCCATCCAATTCCTATTTGGCTCAGGTTTTCTAGAGAAAGGGAAATCTTTTACCTCAAAAATTATGCTGTACTAAAACAAGCTAGTTGCTTATTTGTAAATTTAAAATCTTAAATTGTATTCTTAAAAGTAACCCATGTTCCTGAAAGTTTACATATTTCACCTTAAAGACAACACTGCGTTTTATCACTTATATGTGGAGTCTTTAAAATAAAAAGAAAGGCAAACCCATAGAAACAAAGAACGGTGGTTGCAGGGGGCGCGGGAGGAAAGGAAATACAAGGGAACAAATTTATAGTTTATCAGATCAATGAGACCTGAGGATCTAATGCATAACATAGCTACAGTTGATTATACTGTATTGAATAAATGAAACTTGATGAGAGTAGATCTTAGGGATTTTCAAGAAAATTAAATTTGTAAGATGATGGATGAGTTAAGTTGGTGGTAGGAATCTTTTCAATTACATTTCAATAAAGCTGAAAAAAACATTTAAAGTATTTAACAATTTATAATTCTAAAAAAAGATCTGACTGACGAGGAATTAAATCTTCAAAATATACAAACATTTCAATATATATTAAAAAAACGAATTAAAATAAATGGGTAGAAGTTCTAAATAGGCATTTCTACAAAGAAGACATACAGATGGGTAAACAGCACATGAAAAAAATGCTCAACATAACTAATTAAGAGAAATGCAAATCAAAACTACAATGAAGTATCACCTCACTCCAGTTAAAATGGTCATCATCAAAAAGCCTACAAACATATCTGCTGGAGAGGGTGCAAAGAAAAGGGAGCCCTCGTACACTGCTGGGGCTTCCCAGGTGGCTCAGTGGTAAAGAATCTGCCTGACAAGCAGGAGAGGCGGGTTCAGCCTCTAGGTTGGGAAGACCCCCTGCAGAATGAAATGGCAACTCACTCCAGTTTCTAGCCTGAGAAATCCTATGGACAGAGGAGCCTGGCGAGCTACAGTCCACAGGGACGCAAAAAATTGGACACGACTTAGTGACTAAACCACCACCACCATCTACACAGTTAACAGCAATGTAAACTACAGCCACTATGGAGAACAGTATGGAGGCTCCTTTAAAAACTAAAAATAGAAAATCCTGCTCCTGTGCATATATCCAGAGAAAACCATAATTAGAAAACATACATGCACCCCTATGTTCAATGCAGCACTATTTATAATAGTCAGGACATGGAAACAACTTACATATCCATCAACAGATGAATGGATAAAGATGTGGTACGTATATACAATGGAGTATTTATTGTTGTTTAGTTGCTAAGTGATGTCCAACTCTTCTGCAACCCCATGGGCTATGGCTTGCCAGGTTCCTCTGTCCATGGGATTTCTCAGGCAAGAATACTGGAGTGGGTTGCCATTTCCTTCTCCAGGGGAGCTTCCTGACCCAGGGATCAAACCNCCATCAACAGATGAATGGATAAAGATGTGGTACGTATATACAATGGAGTATTTATTGTTGTTTAGTTGCTAAGTGATGTCCAACTCTTCTGCAACCCCATGGGCTATGGCTTGCCAGGTTCCTCTGTCCATGGGATTTCTCAGGCAAGAATACTGGAGTGGGTTGCCATTTCCTTCTCCAGGGGAGCTTCCTGACCCAGGGATCAAACCCGTGTCTCATTCATTGGCAGGTGGATTCTTTACCACCAAGCCACCAGGGAGGTCCAGTGGAATATTACTCAGCCTTTAAAAAGAATGAAATAATGCCACTGGTGAAGTAAGTCAGACAGAGAAAGACAAGTACCATATGATACCACTTATATGTGGAATAAGTTCATTCCACATGAACTTATAAGAAAGAAGTTCCTTTTACAAAACAGAAACTTATTTACAAAAGAGAAATATAGGCTCACAGACATAGAAAACAAAGTGTTACGGTCACCAAAAGGGAAAGAGAGGGGGAGGAATAAATTAGGAGTTTTGGATTAACATACACACACTGCTATGTATAAAACAGACAAACATCTAGGACCTACTGTATAGCATGGGGAACTATACTCAATATTTTATAATAACCTGTGAGGAACAGGAATCTGAAAAAGAACATAAATGTATAACTGCCATAAACCTGAAACTAACACAGCATTGTAAATCAACTATTATTTTTTTTTAATAAAGGCAAAAAAAAAAGAGAGAAAAAAACATGAAATTCCATGTAATGTTAAGAAGATAAGTCAAAATTTCTTAATCTTTGATACTTTAAAAAAATCTTGATCACTAATATTGTCTTCTAAATAATTTTTTTTAAATCATCAAAATTAAAAAGTAAGGAACGTTTGCTAAAAAATCATGTATTTGTCTTCATTAAAAAAAGAATATGAGTATTGAGTTTGCTAGAATTTCTTGTTCTGGATTTTCCTGCACCAATGAACACAAATGAACTTTTTTACAAAACAGAAGGAAACACTGTCCAGGGCTGGATCGACAGGAGCACAAGAAAAAAGCAACTGGCTTCTAGTACATGTTCACATGCCCACAGTTCAAAAACCTCTTATGGAAGTACCCTGCGGATCACAGGCAAGACTGACACAGTTTGACTTTCCCCACTTACTCATTCTAAACTCTGTCTAAAAAATAAGCGTCAACAAACTTCAGACAGTGACTACTTAGGCTTTGTGGGTCACAGAGTATCTACTACTACCTAGCTGCAAATTCTCAACTTGGCTTCTGCCGTGGAAAGCAGCCACAGACAATAGGTAAAAGCAGTGGCTGTGCTCCAATCACACTTTATCTGCAAAAACAAGCTGCAAGCTTAGCTTGCCAACTCCTGGCCTAAAGATCAGGAGGCTTTCAAATCAGAAACAATTCAAAATAGAAACTTTCCAAAAAGGAAATACACAGCGATCCTGTAAAAGCACACTCTCACACAATACCTGAGCCAGGGGCATGACAGTTGCAGGTAAGGGGTTAGAGATCATCGGTCCAAAGATGTCCAGGTCATCATTTAGGGCTGGCCCCACGACTGCGCTCCCATTGGTCACCGGCGCCTCAGCAGGCCCATCTGAAAAGAGCACAGAATCTTGTCCTAAAGGTTCTAGAACCTCTTAAAAGTACCTGGAACATGGCATTATTCTAAAACTTAACATATGGTTAAAAGTTCAGAATGTTAACAACAAAATATATATGCCCTCCTTTAAAAAAAAAAACAAAAACAAAAAATATATATATATGCCCATCTCTTACCCAGGCTATACCCTCTTTCCCAAAGAAACCACTTTCAGTTTTGTTTGTTCTCAAAGAAACAGTCTTTAGCCACTGGTTTCTAGGTATGTATGTAAACCCCTTTTCACCAGGGGTACTACACTATTCATACTATTTTGTGTCCTGATGCTTCTTTACATGTAAAGTGTTGTTCTGAGTACTTTACATATATTAATTCATCTAATCCCCATAACCGTATGGGCCTGGATGAGACAGACCGACTTTTGAGGGAACCAGCTAAGCTGGGATTTGATACCACGTTCCTACTAACGCTGCCTCTCCATAAAGGCACGCATGTGTGTTTCCAATAGTACTTCATATCATGTTTACTTAACCTTGGAAGTAAATATTAATGACTTTAAATTCCTGAAATGTTAAAAGTTATATAAGGGATAGAAAGAAAACAAATGTACCCTACATACTGATTCTGTAGGAAGTATCACAAAATACTGAAATGAATCCTTTCTTTATTCGGACATGGTGACCTTCAGCAATGGCCCCAGATCAGCTCCCCGCTCACCCTCACAGCTCTCATATCCCCTCCTCATAGCAGCCCAGAACTTACAAGGTGTGAAGTGGGGGCTCAGGTAGGATGCAGGGCAGAGAGCTGTGAGACCAGGGTTTCAGGGAATGGGGCCCAGCCACAGCTCAGTCCTCTGTGGGCACAACCTCGAGGAACAGTTAGAACATCACAACTCTATCTCCAGGGACTTACATCTCAATCAAGCTTCTACTTTAAGAGTTTCCAATCTCATTTTGGAAAAGAAGTCCTTTCCATCAGAGGGGATTGGAATGCAAAAGTAGAAAGTCAAGAGATACTTGGGAGTAAAAGGCAAATTTGGCCTTGGAGTACAAAATGAAGCAGAGCAAAGGCTAACAGAGTTTTGCCAAGAGAACGCACCGGTCATAGCAAACACCCTCTTCCAACAACACAAGAGATGTATCTACACATGGACATCACCAGAGATGGTCAACACCGAAATCAGATTGATTATATTCTTTGAGGTCAAAGGTGGAGAAGCTCTATATTATAGTCAGCAAAAACAAGACCAGGAGCTGACTGTGGCTCAGATCATGAGCTCCTTATTGCCAAACTCAGACTGAAATTGAAGAAATTAGGGGAAAACACCAGGCCATTAACATATGACCTAAATCAAATCCCTTATGATCATACAGTGGTCAAGGGATTAGATCTGATAAGAGTGCCTGAAGAATTATGGATGGAGTTTCATGATATTATACAGGAGGTGGTAATCAAAACAATGGCCAAGAGAAAGAAATGAAAAAAGGCAAAATGGCTGTCTGAGAAGGCCTTACAAATAGGTAAGAAAAGAAGAGAAGTGAAAGGCAAAGGAGAAAAAGAAAGATATATACCCATCTGAATGCAGAGTTCCATTGAACAGCAAGGAGAGATAAGAAAGGCTTCTTAAGTGAACAACACAGAGATAGAGGAACAACAGAATAGGAAAGACTAGAGATCTCTTCAAGAAAATCAGAGATATCAAGGGAACATTTCAAGTGAAGATGAGTACAATAAAGGATAGAAATGATATGGACCTAACAGAAACATAAGAAGAGGAGGCAAGAAAAAAGATCTTAATGACCCAGATAACCATGATGGTATGATCACTCACCTAAAGCCAGACATCCTACAGTGCAAAGTCAAGTGGGCCTTTGGAAATATCACTACAAACAAAACTAGTGGAGGTGATGGAACTCCACCTGAGCTATTTCAAATCCTAAGAGATGCTGCTGCTGAAGTGCTGCACTCAGTACACCAGCAAATGTGGAAAACTCAGTAATGGCCACAGGACTAGAAAAGGTCAGTTTTCATTTCAATCACAAAGAAAGGCAATGCCAAAGAAAGTTCAAACTACTGCGCAATTGCACTCATTTCACATGCAAGTAAAGTAATGCTCAAAATTCTCCAAGCCAGGCTTCAACAGTACCTGAATTGAGAACTTCCAGATGTTTAAGCTCAATTTAGAAAAGGCATAGAAACCAGAGATCAAATTGCCAACGTCTGTTGGATCACAGAAAAAGCAACAGAATTCCAGAAAAACATCTACTTCTGCTTCACTGACTACGCTAAAGCCTTTGTGTGGATCACAACAAGTTGTGGAAAATTCTTAAAGAGATGGGAATACCAGACCACCTTACCTGCCTCCTGTGAAATCTGTATGCAGGTCAAGAAGCAACAGTTAGAACTGGACATGGAACAGCGGACTGCTTCCAAATTGAGAACGGAGTACATCAAGGCTGTATACTGCCTTGATGGTCAGTATGCCTGCTTATTTAACTTCTATGCAGGGTACATAATGAGAAATGCTGGGCTGGATGAAGCACAAGCTGGAATCAAGACTGCCAGGGAAAATATCAATAACCTCAAATACAGAGATGACACCACCCTTATGGCAGTAAATACAGAGGAACTAAAGAGCCTTTTGATGAAGTTGTAAAAGAGGAGAGCGAAAAAGTTGGCTTAAAACTCAACATTCAAAAAACTAAGATCATGGCATCTGGTCCCATCACTTCATGGTAAAAGATGGAGAGATAACACAAACAGTGATGGACTTTATTTTCTAGGGCTTTAAAATCACTGCAGATGGTGACTGCAGCCAAAAAATTAAAAGACACTTGCTCCTTGGAAGGAAAGTTATGACCAACCTAGACAGGATATTAAAAAGCAGAGACATTAGTTTGCCAACAAAGGTAGGTCTAGTCAAAGGTATGGTTTTTTTTCAGTATTCATGTACAGATGAGAGAGTTGGACTCTAAAGAAAGCTGAGTGCAGCAGAATTGATGCTTTTGAACTGTGGTGTTGGAGAAGACTGTGGAGAGTCCCTTGGACAGCAAGGAGATACAACCAGTCAATCCTAATGGAAATCAGTCCTGAATATTCATTGGAAGAACTGATGCTGAAGCTGAAGCTCCAATATTTTGGCCACCTGATGCAAAGAACTGACTCCTTGCAAAAGACCCTGATCCTGGGAAAGACTGAAGGCAGGAGAAGGGGATGACAGAGGATGAGACGGTTGGATGGCATCACCGACTCGATGAACTTGAGTTTGAGTAAGCTCCAGGAGATGGTGAAGGCCAGGGAAGCCTTGTGTACTTCAGTCAATGGGGTCACAATGAGTTGGACATGACTGAGCATCTGAACAGCAACAACAACAATCTCATTTGATCTCTCTGATGAACCATACATGTCTGAAAGGCACACAGGTATCTTCTAAAATCTCTTCAAAATGAGGTGGATGGACATCTTGCATAGAGTAGGACTTCAAATATCTGGCAAATTTAATGGAAGATCTACCACATGCTGGGTATTTCTATCACAACCCACAGGAACTCACAGATTTCTTCTCTTTCTTGAAGTGCAACTATGGAAATTAGTATCTTTTATTTCCCCGTTTAAGCTTCAGGGAAACAACTCATCATTAATTTCAAGGAATAAAGGGTCACAATAATCTTTACTACTTAATTTGTAAAACTGTGTGTGAAAACCATGAAAGGTTAGTTTGGAAGAGACCAACTGCAAATATTTCTCAATCATTAACACAGTATCAGAGCAATAAGACAGAAATACTCAGCACATACATGTTTATGTGTTACACATGTTAGATCTCTATCAAGCACTATGGACAATTTAAAGGTCAAGCAATAAAACAATGCACAGACTACTACTAATTTATAATATACAGGACTTTAAGCTAACACACAACCATGACATAAAATTCAAACATGATTTACACATGAAAGTGTATTTCCCATTTCTAGCTCATTCAAAACAGCAACATTCACTTTGGAATTAGACCTCTTTAAAGAGCTACTGTATGTTTTTCAGTCCATTACCCATGCAGCACATCAGATAGCACACATCAGACAGAGCAGTAAGTGAACTAGAAGTAACGTAGTTTAGAAAGACAGGGTTTCCTAGATTAAAAACACAAACAAAAGAACATGTTCTGTGCGGCATCCACAACTCAGTAACGAAACTCAGATGGCAACACCGGCACATGTCAGCGGTGCTTGCACTCCTAAGCTGCAGAGCAGAGGACAGGGAAACCACCTCATCAGACTTGTTCCCTCTATCACCGAACAAGGGAGCACTGCCACAGCAAGGGACACGGTCACATCACACGCAACTTACCCTCACACATAGAAGCACATGTCCTGCAAAACAAACCACGGCCAAGAGGACGAAAAGAAAAAAGAAAAAGGAAAAACCCAACAAGTTGAGCCTAAATAACTACTCTCAGTTTTTCAGTTAAAATTTGTTGCTGTTTTACGTAACAGCAAACACTAACAATCAGGACAAATTTATATTTCAAAAAATCATAAGTGTAAGAAAATATTATTAAACATTATTATTACTATTATTATTTTTGGTAAATCGGGAGAAATGCTGTCAACTGATTTTTTGCCACAGAACATGTCAGTTCACTTACACAGCACCAGTAAGCTCAGGATGTGATATGTGAGAACAAAGACATTCATCTACTACATGCAAATAATTTATTTTCATTCTTTTATAAACTGCATATCCTTCAGAAATTTTAAATCTGTTTGAAGCAGTACATTATATGCCACTAAGGATACTAACTTATTTATACTTTGAAGTCTAAACCCTGATCAGTACTTAGTAATACATCATCTAAATCTGTAAAATGACATGTGGCACTTTATTTGGTTTTCAAAGTCTTATTTCACCTTTTACAGCCATAGGGTCACATATGTGACTAATAAAAGAGCCAGCACTCAGTATAGTGTTTGCTTTGTGTCAAGCCTGAACAAAATACAAATACACACGCATACACTTGTTCAGTTTTTATTATAATGCTGTGATGTGAAAGAAGGAAAGAAAGTGAAGTCGTTCAATCGTGTCCGACTCTTTGCAACCCCATGGACTATAGCCTACCAGGCTTCTCCGTCCATGGGATTCTCCAGGCAAAAATACTGGAGTGGGTTACCATTTCCTTCACCCGGGGATCTTTCCGACCCAGGGATCAAACCCGGGTCTCCTGCATTGGAGGCTGACGCTTTAACCTCTGAGCCACCAGGGAAACCCATAAAAGAGGTACTAAAGCTACCCTCAGTTACAGATGGCAAAAAAAGTTAAACTTGTCCAGTATCACAGAGATACAACAAAGTCTCAGGTTGTAATCTTAAATTCAGTTTTTACTATAAAAGTGACA
>SJYV01039392.1:0-21703 GCA_006410875.1 Neotragus pygmaeus | reverse complement strand
AGAAACGCTAGGCTGGAGGAATCATGAGCTGGAATCAAGATTGCCAGGAGAAATCTCAATAACCTCAGATATGCAGACAACACCAGACTTATGGCAGAAAGTGAAGAGAAACTAAAAAGCCTCTCGATGAAAGTGAAAGAGGAGAGTGAAAATGTTGGCTTAAAGCTCAACGTCCAGAAAACAAAGATCATGGTATCTGGTCCCATCACTCATGGCAAATAGATGGGGAAAAAGTGGAAACAGTGTCAAACTTTATCTTTTTGGGCTCCAAAATCACTGCAGATGGTGATTGCAGCCATGGAATTAAAAGATGCTTACTCCTTGGAAGAAAAGTTATGACCAACCTAGATAGTATATTCAAAAGCAGAGACATTATTTTGCTGACTAAGGTCCGTCTAGTCAAGGCTAGAGTGTCAGATAGATATGGGACATCATTAAGTGTACCAACATATCTATGATGGCAGTCATGGAAAAGTGAGAGGGAGATAAGACAGAAAAATATCTAGAGAATTGATGATTGAAAATTTCCCAAATTTGAGGAAAAACATTAATTTACACATTCAGTTCAGTTCAGTCACTCAGTTGTGTCCAACTCTTTGTGACCACATGAACCCCAGCACGCCAGGCTTCCCTGTCCATCACCAACTCCGGAGTTTACCCAAACTCATGTCCATCGAGTCGGTGATGCCGTCCAGCCTTCTCATCCTGTTGTCCCCTTCTCCTCCTGCCCTCAATCCCTCCCAGCGTCAGAGTCTTTTCCAATGAGTCAGCTCTTCACATGAGGTGGCCAAAGTATTTGGAGTTTTCAGCTTCAACATCATTCCTTCCAATGAACACCCAGGACTGATCTCCTTTAGAATGGACTGGTTGCATCTCCTTGTAGTCCAAGGGACTCTCAAGAGTCTTCTCCAACACCACAGTTCAAAAGCATCAATTCTTTGGTGGTGAGCTTTCTTCACAGTCCAACTCTCACATCTATATCTGACAACTGAAAAAACCATAGCCTTCACTAGACGGACCTTTGTTGGCAAAGTAATGTCTCTGATTTTGAATATGCTATCTAGGTTGGTCATAACTTTTCTTCCAAGGAGTAAGCAGCTTTTAATTTCATGGCTGCAATCACAGTCTGCAGTGAGTTTGAAGCCCAGAAAAATAAAGTCTGACACTGTTTCCACTGTTTCCCCATCTGTTTTACATAAAGTGGTGGGACCAGATGCCATGATCTTCATTTTCTGAATGTTGAGCTTTAAGCCAACTTTTTCACTCTCCTCTTTCAATTTCTTCAAGAGGCTCTTCAGTTCCTCTTTACTTTCTGCCATAAGGGTGGTGTCATCTGCATATCTGAGGTTATTGATATTTCTCCTGGCAATTGTGATTCCAGCTTGTGCTTCTTCCAGCCCAGCGTTTCTCATGATGTACTCTGCATAGAAGTTAAATAAGCAGGGTGACAATGTACAGCCTTGACGTACTCCTTTTCTTATTTGGAACCAGTCTGTTGTTCTGTGTCCAGTTGTAACTGTTGCATACAGGTTTCTCAAGAGGCAGGTCAGGTGGTCTGGTATTCCCTTCTCTTTCAGAATTTTCCATAGTTTATTGTGATCCATACAAGCAAAGGCTTTGGCATAGTCAATAAAGCAGAAATAGATGTTCTTTTGGAACTCTCTTGCTTTTTTGATGATCCAGCAGATGTTGGCAATTTGATCTCTTGTTCTTTTGACTTTTCTAAAACCAGCTTGAACATCTGGAAGTTCATGGTTCATGTATTGCTGAAGCCTGGCTTGGAGAATTTTGAGCATTACTTTACTANAGTCCTGTAGGCAGGTTAGAAAGCCATCAGAGGGGTTTTTGGATTGAAACACTCTTATTATGCCCAGGAGGTTTATTATCTAAAAGTTCTAAATTAACTTTTTCCATAAGAAGGTGGTGGGGGGACAGCCCCCTGTTAATGCCAGAAGAGTAGGTGGAAAGCATACCACAGCAAAGCAGGCAGACTCTGGTTTTGGGGGTAGATGCTTGGCAACAGGGGGTCTCCTGAGGCTCGATCCCACAATGGTTCTTTTAAAAAAAAAACTGAAATGGCCCAAGCAACTATCATGGAGAAGCAGACCAGATACATTTCTTTTTGGCCTCTAATGACCAGATGGTAATGAAGAGTAGGGACTATGGAGGCACGTACACTGGTGTGATCCATGGGAATTATTACTCTTAACTGAGCTTCAAACCATTTTTAGTTGAGAACTCTTCACTTTCTCAGTTCAAATGAGGAGTCCTCTCTCTGTGCTAACAAAATATTTCCTTTATACCTAATGCCATAATACTCATCACACGGTACTGTCCATACGTGTTTTCTTCCAGGCGAGACTGTAAACGCCTGAACAGATTAGTGTATATCATGCAGTTTTCTATTTCACTGTCGAGTAGAGTGCCTACTACTCAGAAAGGGCACAAATCCATGTTTGCTGACTGTAATGCAATCAAAACAAAGTTCAATTAAAATTCTTCATTTATGACTGTGAGAAAAATATCCTGTTTCATCCTTTCCACGTTAAGTTCAATTTCTCCATTATTAAGTATCACTGAAATTAAAGGCACAAGGATGTAGCAAACTCTTTTATTCAATAAGTATGTNTCACTGTCGAGTAGAGTGCCTACTACTCAGAAAGGGCACAAATCCATGTTTGCTGACTGTAATGCAATCAAAACAAAGTTCAATTAAAATTCTTCATTTATGACTGTGAGAAAAATATCCTGTTTCATCCTTTCCACGTTAAGTTCAATTTCTCCATTATTAAGTATCACTGAAATTAAAGGCACAAGGATGTAGCAAACTCTTTTATTCAATAAGTATGTATTGCTGCTGCTGCTGCTGCTAAGTCACTTCAGTCGTGTCCGACTCTGTGCGACCCCATAGACGGCAGCCCACCAGGCTCCCCCATCCCTGGGATTCTCCAGGCAAGAACACTGGAGTGGGTTGTCATTTCCTTCTCCAATGCATGAAAGTATGTATTGAGCCCCTGATATATTCAAGTACTAATCCAAGCCCTGGATATAGAGCAATAAGCAAAACAGTTCCTGCTTCATGGCTTATGGTCTAGCCAGGAAGACAGGCAGGTATGTCCAGTACAATGCTGGCTAAAGACAAGCACAGGGAAAAAACAACCACAAAAACAAACTGAACCTGGAGACGGTCTTTCAGAAATGTGGACTAAGAAGGGGCTCGTTGAGATGGTGACCTTAGGGCGGAGACTCAAACACAAAGCAAGCCAAGGTGGGATGACCTGGGACGTGAGCATCCCAGGCGGAGGCGCAGGCAGGGGGCGGAAGGAGGGCAGAGGAAGGGAGGGCTGATGCACGCGGTCACCGTTTGTCATGACCCAGGCTCGATCAGCAGATCACCAAGCATTTTAACCAGCAAATGGTGGAGTGGGGAATACAGGGGATCACCAATCCTAAAAATTAGTAACAACTTCTCCAAATTCATGGATCGCCTCTAAATATGTACAAGTGGGCAACAACCATTTTCATCCCAGATAATGTGCACATACGTGAGAGGCAGACCCTTAGACATGGGAAAGGTGTGACAGTTTGCCAAGGCTAGGCTATTAGGCTTAACCATCACAGCAAAGTCTTTTGGGGAAAAGGAGGAGATAGAAAGTAGGCCCTGGATCATGAAGGTAAACAATAAGAGGTCATCACTTTAATAAGATGTAAACAGGGTGAGAAATTTGAATTAGGAAAAACAAGAAAGAGTAGTAGCCTATAATTAATCAATAAATTAGAATTACTTATCCTTGGGAAAAATAAATTTTTATGTAGTATTTACTACTACTAGCTGAAAAACTATTATAACAAACATTAACTTCCTGTAATATTTTGAAAACAAACAAAATATTCTATGTCATAATACTGAAGGTGACTCAATGCCAACTTCCTGTTCTTATCTAAGGACCCTCTTGCATCAGGAATGACTCAAATAATCTGCAACGTCTAATCAAACCAGAAAGTCTTGATTATGCCACAAGTTAGATGATCAATCTCTCCCTCTCACCTGCCCCACAACTCAGGAATAAAGACGTAACCCAGGTTATTAAACAAAACTTAGTGGTTCGAAGTACAGGGCTATCAAAAAGTAAGAGCAGCTGGAAAAAGTAGATGCAATACATCTTTCAAAGGTGTCTAATGTTGACCAATTTCAGTTTTGAAATTCTGGTCTCCGACATTTATGATGAATCACAAACTGCATTACTACATTGTTCTAAGTTCTTTACAAGCACATACTAACTCAATTAACAGTCCCATGGTACAGGTCCTATTATTATCCTCACTTTACAGATGAGCAAACTGAACCACAGAAAAGTTGCCCCAGTTAGCCCAGACTAGTAACTGGCAGAGGGTGGATTCAAATCCAGATAGTTCTAGCTTTCCAGAACTCATGCTCTTAAAGTACTACGCTGCAATTACGACAAACATTAATCAAAAGGAGTGTTTTTAAAACTTTCTTCTCCTAGAACTTTCATGAAATCTCACTGGTTCAGTCATTTTCACATAGATGGCTCTTATATCTTTAATACTTCTCACAGGGACAACATCAGTCTTTCTCCTCCACCAACTGCACACCAACACTCCACAAAACATGTCCTCATATTTGAGTTGATTTTACTTTACAACACAATTGCCCTTGTTCCTCAGATAAAACTTAAATGTAGGCTTCCATATTTCCATGACTAAATTTTAGCAGTAACCTCCCAATTGGTCTTAATCAAGGACACATTTTATGTACATTAAGAGCATCCTGCCTCACACCTCCTCTGAGGAAGCAGCTATATGATTCAGAGCTCCCTAAGGCCCTGGGAGTCGGCTTCACCGGGCTATCCAAGGTCCTCTGTCGCCAACCATTCCACAGCACACTGAAGAGGGTCTACAGTGTCGCCCTACAGCTCACGCCCGCCTCACTCCGTCGTGGTTCAATCCTGCCAACTCCTCTCCTTTCTCTGAGGACCTTCTGCAGGGCCTCCTCTCCCAACTGCCTTGCTCAGTTGCTCAGCCAACTCTTCCTCTTCCCTCCCCAGTGTGGACACGCCTTCCTCAAGAGGGCTTTGCCTACAATCACAAAGGTTCATGCCTCTCCTATGCATCATGCGCTTCTTTGGTGAGATGATTCTAGTGCATCAGTAACTTAGTAATCCATTCAAAGTGAGTCCCCCTGGCATGGCCTGTCTTTCCAGTACTCAGCAGGGTCATGCACTTTTCACCTCCGCACATATCCCCAGTGCACAAACCCCAGCCTGTCGCCTCCGAGCCTTCACGATTTTTAGCCATTGAAATCCTGCCCTATTTTCATGTTCTATCTTTGTGAAGTGAAGTCGCTCAGTCATGTATGACTCTTTGTGACCCCATGGACTGTAGCCTACCAGGCTCCTCCATCCATGGAATTTTCCAGGCAAGAATGNACCTCCGAGCCTTCACGATTTTTAGCCATTGAAATCCTGCCCTATTTTCATGTTCTATCTTTGTGAAGTGAAGTCGCTCAGTCATGTATGACTCTTTGTGACCCCATGGACTGTAGCCTACCAGGCTCCTCCATCCATGGAATTTTCCAGGCAAGAATGAAGCTTTTAATTTCCATCCCACTACTAACATTATTCCCCACCTGTGAACAGAAACTGCGCTTGTTTTTCATTTTTTGGGTGCTTATCTTGTATTGGTTCTTTACCAGTGAGTTTAACTCAGAGTTTATCATTTTGCACTAGAATCGAAAAAAAGAGTTCTCCATGTTTTTTGAGTGATACGTTCAATTTCTGCTTTATTAACGATGCTAAAACCTTTTGACTGTATGGATCACAACAAACTGTGGAAAATTCTTAAAAGAGATGGGGATACCAGACCATAGTACCTGCCTCCTGAGAAACCTGTATGTCAACAAGCAACAATTAGAACTGGACATGGAACAACGGACTGGTTCAAAATATGTTGAGGCTGTATATCATCACTCTGCTTTTTTAATTTGTATGCAGAATACATCATGAGAAACGCTGGGCTGCATGAAGTACAAGCTGGAATCAAGATTGCAGGTGAAATATCAATAACCTCAGATATGCAGACCATACCACCCTTATGCCAGAAAGTGAAGAGGAACTAAAATGCCTCTTGATGAAGGAGAAAGAGAAAAGTAAACAAAAAAACTGGCTTAAAGTTCAACATGAAAAAACTAAGATTATGGCATCCAGTCCCATCACTTCATTGCAAACAGATGGGGAAACAATGGAAAAAGAAACGGATTTTCTTTTGGGGGCTCCAAAATCACTGTGGATTGTGACTGCAGCCATGAAATTAAAAGACATCTGCTCCTTGGAAGAAAAGCTATGACAAACCTAGAGTATTAAAAGCTGAGACATCACTCTGCTGACAAAAGTCCATATAACATGTAGTCAAAGCTATGGTTTTTCCAGTAGTCAGGTACAGATGTGAGAGTTGGATCATAAAGAAGGCTGAGAGCCAAAGAATTGATGCTTTTGAACTGTGGTGCTAGAGAAGACCCTTGAAAGTCTCTTAGACAGCAGAGAGATCAAACCAGTCAATCCTAAAAGAAATCAACCCTGAATATTCGATGGAAGGACTGATGCTGAAACTGAAGCTCTAATACTTTTGCTCTCTGACGTTAAAAGCCAACTCATTACTCAATCGATGTGGGTTTGAGAAAACTTGGGGAGATAGCAAAGGACAGGGAAGCCTTGCATGCTGCAGTTCATGGGGCTCTAGCCCATAAGTGAAGAAGAACTAAAGAGCCTCTTGNCGAACTGTGGTGCTAGAGAAGACCCTTGAAAGTCTCTTAGACAGCAGAGAGATCAAACCAGTCAATCCTAAAAGAAATCAACCCTGAATATTCGATGGAAGGACTGATGCTGAAACTGAAGCTCTAATACTTTTGCTCTCTGACGTTAAAAGCCAACTCATTACTCAATCGATGTGGGTTTGAGAAAACTTGGGGAGATAGCAAAGGACAGGGAAGCCTTGCATGCTGCAGTTCATGGGGCTCTAGCCCATAAGTGAAGAAGAACTAAAGAGCCTCTTGGTTGAAGTGAAAGTGGATAGTGAAAAATTTGGCTTAAAGCTCAACATTCAGAAAACGAAGATCATGGCATCTGGTCCCAACACTTCATGGCAAATAGATGAGAAACAGTGGAAACAAGTGACAGACTTCATTTTTTGGGGCTCCAAAATCATTGAGGATGGGGTCTGCAGCCATGAAATTAAAAGATGCTTACTCCTTGGAAGTAAAGTTGTAACCAACCTAGACAGCATATTAAAAAGCAGACACATTACTTCGCCAACAAAGGTCTGTCTAGTCAAAGTTATGGTTTTTCTGGTAGTCATGTATGGATGTGAGAGTTGGACCATAAAGAAAGCTGAGCGCTGAAGAATTGATGCTTTTGAACTGTGGTGTTGGAGAAGACTCTTGCAAGTTCCTTGGACGGCAAGGAGATCCAACCAGTCCATCCTAAAGGAAATCAGTCCTGAAAATTCATTGGAAGGACTGATGCTAAAGCTGAAGCTCCAATACTTTGGTCACCTGATGTGAAGAACTGACTCATTGGGAAAGACCCTGATGCTGGGGAAGATTGAAGGTGGGAGGAGAAGGGGACGACAGAGGATAAGATGGTTGGATGGCATCATCGACTCAATGGACACGAGTTTGAGTAAACTCTGGGAGTTGGTGATGGACAGGAGGTCTGGTGTGCTACAGTTCAAAGAGTCAGACACAAGTGAGTGACTGAACTGAACTGATATATTTTAACGCTTAGATTGGAATTTCGACACTGCTACTTACCTGTATTCTACTCACTACCGTAAACTGTGTCCCCAACCACTGTGCTCAAATGTCCCATTTTAGCAGATGCCTCAGTGAACTCCACTCATTTGCTTAGATCCTGGCATGTCTTCCAGGAAGCTCTAAGTCTTAAAAGAAGTACTTTGACTTTTTGGGTTTTATATCTCTCAGGGCTTAGCACTACCACCAAATATAACTGAAGTTTGTTGAGTTGAAATGATTAAGAACTTACCTGTGAAAAGAATGATTGATTAATCTTGGTCAAGTCAGTCTCTCTGATCCTCTGTTTGTGCTTTTATGGATCACAGACTTTTTAAGTTGGTAACATTTTGCAGTGCTCTTATACTAAATGAGCTCTCATGTGAAATGGGTGGAGTAATTCATATGTAATAGGTACTTAGGAAAGGTTTTTTTTTCCTCACTGAAAATACAAATAAAATAAGAATAGGAATAATGAAGTGGATTTTTAATAACGTTTCTATGGTTTTAAGTTCACCATTCTAGAGTCGTCTATCTGCGTAGTTCATGAACCAGCTCTCTGGCACCTCCTGGAAACTCATTAGAAATACAAAATTTCAGGTCCTACCCATGACCTATAGAATCAGAATCTGCATTAAAAAAATATACATTCCCAGGAGATTCCTTTACACATTACAAACTGAGAACCACTGATTTATAATACTGTGAACTGTGGTGTTGTGCTCTTGAGAGTCCCTTGGACTTCAAGGACATCAAACCAGCTAATCCTAAAGGAAATCAGTCTTGAATATTCATTGGAAGGACTGATGCTGAAGCTGAAACTCCAACACTTTGGCCACCTGATGCGGAGAACTGACTCACTGGAAAAGACTCTGATGCTATGAAAGACTGAAGGCAGGAGGACAAGGAGACGACAGAGAACAAGATGGTTGGCTGTCATCTCCAACTTGATGGACATAAGTTTGAGCAANAGGTCTGGTGTGCTACAGTTCAAAGAGTCAGACACAAGTGAGTGACTGAACTGAACTGATATATTTTAACGCTTAGATTGGAATTTCGACACTGCTACTTACCTGTATTCTACTCACTACCGTAAACTGTGTCCCCAACCACTGTGCTCAAATGTCCCATTTTAGCAGATGCCTCAGTGAACTCCACTCATTTGCTTAGATCCTGGCATGTCTTCCAGGAAGCTCTAAGTCTTAAAAGAAGTACTTTGACTTTTTGGGTTTTATATCTCTCAGGGCTTAGCACTACCACCAAATATAACTGAAGTTTGTTGAGTTGAAATGATTAAGAACTTACCTGTGAAAAGAATGATTGATTAATCTTGGTCAAGTCAGTCTCTCTGATCCTCTGTTTGTGCTTTTATGGATCACAGACTTTTTAAGTTGGTAACATTTTGCAGTGCTCTTATACTAAATGAGCTCTCATGTGAAATGGGTGGAGTAATTCATATGTAATAGGTACTTAGGAAAGGTTTTTTTTTCCTCACTGAAAATACAAATAAAATAAGAATAGGAATAATGAAGTGGATTTTTAATAACGTTTCTATGGTTTTAAGTTCACCATTCTAGAGTCGTCTATCTGCGTAGTTCATGAACCAGCTCTCTGGCACCTCCTGGAAACTCATTAGAAATACAAAATTTCAGGTCCTACCCATGACCTATAGAATCAGAATCTGCATTAAAAAAATATACATTCCCAGGAGATTCCTTTACACATTACAAACTGAGAACCACTGATTTATAATACTGTGAACTGTGGTGTTGTGCTCTTGAGAGTCCCTTGGACTTCAAGGACATCAAACCAGCTAATCCTAAAGGAAATCAGTCTTGAATATTCATTGGAAGGACTGATGCTGAAGCTGAAACTCCAACACTTTGGCCACCTGATGCGGAGAACTGACTCACTGGAAAAGACTCTGATGCTATGAAAGACTGAAGGCAGGAGGACAAGGAGACGACAGAGAACAAGATGGTTGGCTGTCATCTCCAACTTGATGGACATAAGTTTGAGCAAGCTCTGGGAGCTGGTGATGGACAGGGAATCCTGGCATGCTGCAGTCCAAAGAGGGTCACAAAGAACTGGACACGACTGAGGGACTGATTTGAATAGATTTATAATTCAGAAAACTAATATGGCTTGCTTGGTTTTTTTAATGCATTATAAGTGAAATTAAACTTAGAGACAGCACACTTTAAAGAAAACTATGAAAGGTTTAAACTCAAGACAGATCTGGGTTCAAATTCTGAATCCAGTATTTATAATTATTTATATTAGTAATTATATTAATATAAATGATACTTATAATTATTAGCCTTTAACCTTGAACAAATTCCTGATCTGCTTGATGCTCACTTTCTCCATAAAAATGGAGATAAGTACTTTCTCAACTAATTGTTAAAAGGATTTAAAGGAGAAAGTGCTTGACAGAGGGCCAGGCTTATAAAAGATACTTTTAGGAAAAGTCATTCCAACTTTCTTGGAAGTTCTGCCATTTTGTTCTAACAATATACATACTTCAACAAAAATTGTATACAAGATAAGCCTATGATAAAATAAACCTGGTCTCCAAGATGAAATGACTGGATAATTAAAAACAGGAAACCCATAGATTTTCCCTTCTATAGGAGAAGAACCCTAGAAAGGAGTCATTTTTAACGGTCTCCCAAAGCTTTCCGGACCCAGTCTTCTTAACTGTCTTTAGCCTCACTTCCTCACCGTTCTATCACAAGTCATATGGGGCTGGGCATTTGAGGCTCAGTGATCTCTCACAAAATGCTTCCTTTACTTTCCCTTTTCTTCCAGAAACTTAAGTACCACTCAACTACTAAAATTTAGGTTTTGAGTCCCGTCACTTCTTACCACTTCCCTTCAAACACCCTGGTCCATTGTTTCCCCTGAATTATTACAATTGCCCAGTAACTAATCTTCTATTTTTAAAAAACGTACTCAGATCATGTCCCTGCTCTGTTCAAAACCTACAAACCCCTATATAATATGGCTTCCACGCTCCTTTTCATCGGCTCTGTTCCAGCTGTAATGGCCTTCCTGCTGTTCTTCCAATGTGCCTCGGCCCCTGATCGGGCTGTTGTGACAGGCATGGAACATTCCTTTCCCCAGCTATCTGCAAGGCTCTTCAGTTCACTCGGATCTTCGCTCAAAAATCACTGATTACAGAGGACTATCCTGGAGAAGCTATCTAAAAATGATCATTTCCCTCCATCCCCAGTCAATCCCTCTCTGATTCTTAACTAATTTTCCCTTTCCATTTTTAACTGATGACACTGTGTATTTGTCTCTGTTCTAAATTCTTAGAGAACATTTAGAGTCGTGCTCTGCACATGTTCAATATTCAGCATTTGTTGTGAGAATGAACAAACCTTAAAGATGTCTGCTCTGCCCTCTGCAGCTCTATCTACCTGTTCTCCCCCGCTTTCTCAGCTCAGTGTATGTCTCCCATAGCATTTACTGTTGCATGGGAAAAAATTATTTTACCTTACTTCATAACCCAAGTGGCCATTACAATGTCTAGTATAGAGTAACTATATTTGTTGAATGAATAATTTAGAAAGGGAACGATTCAATTGTTTCAAGGTTGAATAAGAAGACTTTTAAATCAGTTAGTCTGTTACAGCCAGCTGAACTTCCCAGAGGAAAAGGCCAAGTGCAAGCTCAGAGAACTTTCTAACACTAAACTCTTCAGACTGTCTTAAGTGTAACTTGAGTCTTAAGATTTTAACTTAATAGCCTATAGCTTTAGTATGTAAATTTATAAAAGATTAGCTTTCTACAAGCTTAGACCTCAGAAATGTTCCAATAATGACCGTTGGTAAAATTTTAACCTAAAGTTTTATCACCTCTTTACATTTTTAACTCCAAATAAAATATTATTTTAAAAACTCTACTGTTGCAGGATTTTTTTTCATTTCACTGATGCTGGCTATATATGGTAGTCTATGGAAACCATTTTAAAAGAATTAGCATCTTAATCTTTCACACAAATGTTCCTCTTGTGAGTCATAAAATTATTACATAAAATTATTATTATAGTCAGGATTTAGAAATCAGTAGGAAAGGCAGAAGTAATACTCCAAAGTTTAGCAAAAGAAGACACATGAAAACAGGCATTTATTTAGTTCTTAAATGGAAATAATTTAATCTTTTAACCTTTCTACTCCAAAACTGAGCAGTCTCCAAAATACTACAAATAGTCAGTGTAGAAAAGTTGAACGTGGACACTTGTATTTTTAAACACCACTATCTAATAACTCATTTTACTAAGAGCTGGTAGCAAAGGTATGCATCAATTTCTTCCTGTATATTCTTTAACAATATCCTCTCACTCTTCTAAGTTAATCTGTTAAAGTAACCAAAATAAGCTTATATCCTTTTTTTCATTAGGCTCAGTATTTACAACAAATTCTTAGTAACTTTCAGAATTCAAGTGAACTTTACTTTCCCAAATGGTTATTTAAGAGGTTTTTAATACATGTTTTAAAATATTTGTTATTCATGCCCCAAGATCACATCAAGGGACCTCAGCAATCTTGAGTTTCTGTATGTCTCCCCTTGCTTTCAAAGATAATCTCTAAAGTAAAGAAGACAGAAAAGAATGACCTTGTATGAAATAATAGGGCATATAACTAAATATATGAATACAGTTCAATCCCTAGGTCGAGAAGATCCCCTGGAATAGGAAATGGTACCCCACTCCAGTATTCTTACCTGGAGAATTCAATGGACAGAGCAGCATAGCAGGCTACAGTCCGAGGGGATGCAAAGAATCAAACAACATATAGTGTGCATGCCAATATGTTTAGTAATATATAAACACATGCCTTGATTCCAGAATAACTGAATTTATAGTTCCACTGATACATTTGGTGGGGAGGGTGCCTGAGAGTCATTTCAGAAATGTAACTAAGTAAATTCAGAATAAAGCTAACACCTTGCTTCATTTGCCAAATGTTGCTGCCTTGCTCAGGTATTCTGAGCTTTCATATTATTTAGAAAATACTTTCCAGTTAAAAATCATGAATGGAATTAGTTAATACCAAGAGTGACTCCTAGTGTAGAAGGAGTGAGAAGCTCTCACCACCAGAGTAACATACAGGCCATTAGCTGCCCTGACATGAGTGGCATGTTCCATCAGCAGCAATGTCAAGAAGCCATTAAGATCAAAAAATGTCAACCCAGTCCAGTATTCTTGCCTGGAGAATCCCATGGACAGAGAGAGGAGCCTGGCGGGCTACAGTCCACGAGGTGGCAAAGTCAGACACAACTGAGCGACTAAAACTATCTCGGAAGAACTCCTAAATACTGAAGACATAATCGCAAGCTATTGTCATCTGCAACTCACTTGGACATTCTAAATGGATTATTTTTTCTATTTCACAAATATTTTTACCATCATAATCCCTATGTATTGTTTAGTGATAACTTTAATTAACATGAAATGGACTGGTTCATATTTTTAAATTTAAAAAGTGGTTCTCGCTTCCACAGTATTAACCATTTTTTCAGGAACATAATTAACAAATAAATCAAGACACTGAATAAAACAGAGTCTCTTAAGGATTATATTCATTTGGAATTAATATGTTTTTTACTCTTTTCTCTTTTCCTGTGGTCATCTTTCTTAATTAACCAAAAGTAACAGATTAGAAAAAAGCACTAATTTTGGTTTAAAAAAGATTATTTGGGATATACTGCCTCTGTCTTGTACTTCACTGCTTTGATGTTGGGCTTTATTATAGTTTCATTCCCATTTGGTATACTTCAGTATAGTCTTGTTCCATATATTACAACTTCAGGTTGGCAGATTATTTCCACCTTACAATAATCAAAAACTTTTAAGAATCAGGAAAAAGTTTGACCCATGAGAAGAAAACGATATTTACATTTAACACTCTTACAACTTCTATACCAAATAGGAAAATCTAACACATGAGTTGAATAAGAACCAATGATGTACATTTGGTGTTAAAAAGCTTGTAAACATAGCCCTAGTGTGGTAAAAGACTATAACAAACTTATTTAAAATGAAGTAACAGTAACTGGACTGCAAGGAGATGCAACAAGTCCATCCTAAAGGAGATCAGTCCTGGGTGTTCATTGGAAGGTCTGATGCTGCGGCTGAAACTCCAATACTTTGGCCACCTGATAAGAAGAGTCGACTCACTGGAAAAGACCCTGATGCTGGGAAAGATTGAAGGCGACAGGAGAAGGGGATGACAGAGGATGAGACGATTGGTTGGCATCACTGACGATGGACCTGAGTTTGAGTAAACCCCGGGAGTTGGTGATGGACAGGGAGGCCTGGCGTGCTCCAGTCCATGGAGTCGCAAAGAGTCGGACACGACTGAGTGACTGAACTGAACAGTAATTACCAGGTAATGTAAACTGGTTAAATTGTAAAATACCATATGAAATCACATTTACTTTATTATTCAGTATATTATACCAAGCACTGTATTTTGTTAATAATTATTTCTATGTACCCACTTTGTATAAAGATTGTATCATTTAATCTTCATCACAGCCCTACAAATTCAGTGTTACTATTTTTATTGTCACTCCATTTTCCAAGTGAAGAAATGAGGCACAAGTAAATATACTCCTTTATCCAAGATCTTATAGTCAATTAAGAGACAGAGCTGGGATTCAAACCTATGTCCACCTGACCCAGAGCCCTTGATCTTTAACCCTTATTCTAAACTCCTCCTGAGTTCACTCCAAAGGTGAAAAGCGAACTTAAACACTTGTGAACTATAACACATGAAGTGGGAATCAGCAACTCCTAAACTCTGAGGTCAGCTTTGTACTTTTCAAACATCCTTACCTCTTCTGTGCTTTTTAAAGTTAAAAACGTCACTATCAACCTTTTACCTGTTATTGTGACATTTCACATCTGCTCTATGTCCTATTTCCCTTGGTAACAATCTCTCTTTCCCATCTGGAATTTGGTCCTCTGAAAGAGATTACACAAAGCAGAAGTGATACAACAGGCCAATATCAAGGCACCTCCGAATGACCCACGATGCCTGCTTCTCAGTGTTTCCCCCAGAGCAATGAGGTGCTGAGCACAGTCCTTCAACATGTATCATCTTCCACGATCAAGATGGCATTTTCTCCACCCATCCTGACAGATCTCCTAGGAATTCCATGCAGGTTTCCATAACAGGGAAAGCAGAAAGTGCTGTATTGGCAGATTCAGGCATTAGTCAAAGTCAAACGCCAGACTTAAACCATGAAGATAATGAATTCCTTAAAATGTACCTGTAACAAGACATCTGACCTTATCAAATTATCAAAGGCAGATTTTTAAAAAGCAGACAACAGAGGGTTCATTGACTTTGCATCATTTAAATCAAGGCTTATGCCATTTTTAATAATCCTAAACAGTCACCTGTCCTTTGGCACCAAGTTATTTCTGGATTATCACAGGATATATTTTCTTTGTACTGCAGCTTTAAGATTCAGCAATCTTGTGAATCATTGGTAACAAACTACTAATAAAAAGCTTCATATAAATGGAGCTCTCACACACTGTCTCACATACATACATACATGACTACTGGAAAAACCACAGCTTTGACTATACAGACCTTTGTCACCTCTTTTTAATACACTGTCTATATTTGTCATAGCTTTTCTTCTAAGGAGCATAAAAGGAGAGTTGCATNATAAATGGAGCTCTCACACACTGTCTCACATACATACATACATGACTACTGGAAAAACCACAGCTTTGACTATACAGACCTTTGTCACCTCTTTTTAATACACTGTCTATATTTGTCATAGCTTTTCTTCTAAGGAGCATAAAAGGAGAGTTGCATCATAAAGAAGGCTGAGCACAAAAGAATTGATGCTTTTGAACTGTGGTGTTGGAGAAGACTCTTGAGAGTCCCTTGGACTGCAAGGAGATCAAACCAGTCAATCCTAAAGGAGATCAGTCCTGAATATTCATTGGAAGGACTGATCTGAAGCTGAAACTCCAATACTTTGGCCACCTGAAGTGAAGAGCTGACTCCTTGGAAAAGACCCTGATGCTGGCAAAGATTGAGGGCAGGAGGAGAAGGGATGAGATGGTTGAATGGCATCATGGACTCAATGGATATGTTTGAGCTAACTCTGGGAGTTGGTAATGGACAGGGAGGCCTGGCATGCTACAGTCCATGGAGTTGCAAAGAGTCAGAGATGACTGAGTGACTGAACAACAACAATGTGCCATAAACATAATACATTTAATGTAACTTGTAAGGGGCAATCATCAATTTAATAGAATACGGTTTATATATATATGCATATATTATGTATTTAATGTAAAGAAAAGTAGAATTACTTTACTAATTATTCAAATTTCCTCTTATTTTGTAATTTTCTTTTCCTCACATTTCAAATTCCTTTTTACTAAGTTCACTGTCTTGCTAATTCAGTCAGTTCAGTTGTTCAGTCATGTCCAACTCTCGGCGACCCCATGAACTGCAGCATGCCAGGCCTCCTTGTCCATCACCAATCCCCGGAGTTCACTCAAACTCACGTCCATCGAGTTGGTGATGCCATCCAGCCATCTCATCCTCTGTCGTCCCTTTCTCCTCCTGCCCACAATCCCTCCCAGCATCAGTCTTTTCCAATGAGTCAACTCTTCACATGAGGTGGCCAAAGTACTGGAGCTTCAGCTTTAGCATCATTCCTTGCAAAGAAATCCCAGGGCTGATCTCCTTCAGAATGGACTGGTTGGATCTCCTTGCAGTCCAAGGGACTCTTAAGTCTTCTCCAACATCACAGTTCGAAAGCATCAATTCTTTGGCACTCAGCTTTCTTCACATCCATACATGACNTGAGGTGGCCAAAGTACTGGAGCTTCAGCTTTAGCATCATTCCTTGCAAAGAAATCCCAGGGCTGATCTCCTTCAGAATGGACTGGTTGGATCTCCTTGCAGTCCAAGGGACTCTTAAGTCTTCTCCAACATCACAGTTCGAAAGCATCAATTCTTTGGCACTCAGCTTTCTTCACATCCATACATGACCATCCATACATGACACATCCATACATGACCACTGGAAAAACCATAGCCTTGACTAGACAGACCTTTGTTGGCAAAGTAATGTCTCTGCTTTTCAATATGCTATCTAGGTTGGTCATAACTTTCCTTCCAAGGAGGAAGTGTCTTTTAATTTCATGGCTGCAGTCACCATCTGTAGTGATTTTGGAGCCCCCCAAAAGAAAGTCTGACACTGTCTTGCTAATTAAATGGCCAGTTAAAAGAATATAAATTTCTTCATAGGATTAAGTAAGTCTTGCCTCTAGAACCCTTTCCAGGTGCATCTTTAAGTGATTTCTCAGTGGCTCAGAGGTGAAAAATCTGCCTGTAATGCAGGAGACCTGGGTTTGATCCCTGGATTGGGAAGATTCCCTGGAAAAGGGAAATGGCAACTCACTTCAGTATCCTTGCCTGGAAAAATCTCATGGACAGAGGAGCCTGGAGGGCTACAGTCGCAAAGAGTCAGACATGACTGAGCGACTAACAGAAATTTAGCCAATTATAAATCACATTCCTCCACTCTAGCAATAAAACCCATCATTTCAACCTCATATTGTGAAAAAGACATAAAATGTAAAAGTAAACTAATCATTTTTGCTAAACCAAATTCCAGTGAAAGAAACCGGATTTCATAAAATCTTAGAACTGGAGAGAATCTAAAAATATAGTTCCATTAAAACCTATGCAGAAAACTCGAGAGTCTAGAGAAAATATAGGAAAGTGATCTAACTAGAAATAACTAGAACAGAACACAAAGATGGACTCAAATATTTGAGTGAGGAGAGTTCTTTTATAAAAAGATTAACAATAGGAAGTTCCAGTTAAAATAATTAATGACAAAAATGTAAATCAAGCTGCATTTAGCTTGATTAACTCAGTAAAGGGTTTCAAAAGAGCTGTGTATCCTTCTCTTTTATACAAAGGCTTCAGATTAGCAGGTTCAAAAGGAATTGCCTTCAAGGTGAAAACTGTCTGCAGATACCCTGCTTAACTGGAAATAGGCTAGTGACTTTGTCAATACCCTGAAAATTTATTTAAATACCCTCACAATTATTGCTCACAGGCTCCAGGCTTTGAAAACGCAGAAGACTATTTTCCAAGCACAGAGGAGCATCACTTTTGCTGCTTTACTCTAGGAGAAATCCTTGACTGAGAGATAAGATCATTTTCTCTTAAAGCTATTCGAGAAATCATGCTTTGTACCTCAGTGGAGAATGCACAGTCGCCAAACACCGTGAGTTAGGTTCAGACGGAGAAGGGGAAGCCTCTGAGCTGAACCCTTATTAACATGACATTATAGCTATAACTGTACATGAACATGAGGTTATCAAGATTACAGTTCCCATGGCATTCATTCCAAAGCATCGCAACAACACAAAGTCTTCTATTTTTAAATAGCCACTCAAGGTTTCTCAAATGTGAAGTGAGACTAACAACAGCACCTAATTTAATGACCATTATGGGAATTAAATCAGATTGTACAAAATGACCTTAGCAGGAAGCCTGGCAGGTAAATAGGGCTTCCTGTTATTACTTAACACCTTGGTGGCTCAGATGGTAAAGAATCCACCTGCATGCAGGAGACCTGGGTTCGATCCCTGGGTTGGGAAGATCCCCTGGAAGAGGGAAAGGGAACCCACTCCAGTATTTCTGCCTGGAGAATCCCATGGACAGAGGAGCCTGGGGATTACTTGCAAAGAGTTGGACATGACTGCGCGACTAAGCAGAGAACAGCACACACCACACCACCACTGCAACATGCCCAGATCTCTGAGGGGTGGCTTTTCTCATTTCAGGTCCTGCTTTCAACTCTCCATATCTAAGCCTCTCTTTATACAACTCCCAGCCCCTCCCCACAAAAACACACCAACTCACTACAATTGTGCCTCCTGCCACTTTACTCAAACCCTTCTTGCCAAAGTCACCTCTTTAATTAACACAGCAGCAAGCATGTCTAGTAATATTTTTGCAGTACAGAAAAACACATTTCATATTTTACAAAACACAGAGCTGAAATATACACAAATATCCTAAAATCCAGTAATACCAATTTGATACATACTTTTGGTTTTAAACATAAACTTGATTCCAATTCTTTTCATTTCCTCAGACCATTACTGTTAGAAAATTTAATAGGAAAAACATAAACAAACCAATGTTCTAAAAGTATCATAATCAATCTTATAGAAGCAAAATGCTTGATCTTCCAAGATAAAAGTTAAATTAATGAATGATTTCTTACTAATTTCCCAGGTATAGTTTTAATTGGATTATGACAAAATGAAAAACTAGCATCATCTTCTTTGAACTATAAATACAAAGCCGCTCTCACAATTTTTATTTGGATATTTGATAATTAAAAAAACAGCTATCAAGTAAAAATATTAGTCAATAAATACTTGCATAATATTTGGCCTTTGAAAAAAATTTCACTTCAATGTCACATATAAAATATTCTGAGGATACGTAAAGGTACTGACATTAAAATAAGCCCAGATAAAATGGAAACTCTATGACAAGAAAAGCTCAGTCACAAATCCTGCCTTGATTTTCATTTTCTTGAATTCTTTCAAGTATTCAACCCACTGAAGGCAAGAATAGAGTTATGGAACAGCAAAACATTCTAACACACTGCCATCATCTCTAGGGGTAGAAGGACATTTTAAGTTTCATGAGCTTTCCTAACCAAGGACTCCTCCTGAAAAGGAATTGTACCGCCCTCTCCACCTCTACCTGTCCCTTTCCAAAGGCTGCTGTTTAAGAAAATCTACAGTGCAGTTTCCAACAGCATCGCGCTGGCTGGTCTGCTGTGCAGGGGTGAGAGGGGGAGGCCGTCACGGGCACCGCCGCTGCCGTCTGTGCCCCGACCCAGGGCTTGAGCGAGGGGGCTAAAGCGTGGGGGCAGGGGTGTGGGCAGAGACCCAGCCCACACGCTCCAAGCCCTGACGCCAGGCTTGGGGGGCATCTTCCCAGAGGAGGGGGTGGGGATGCGTGCTAAGTCGCTTCAGTTGTGTCAGACTCTTTGTGCCCACCAGGCTCCTCTGTCCATGGGGATTTTCCAGGCAAGAACACTAGAGTGGGTTGCTGTGCCCTCCTCCAGGGGATCTTCCCAGCCCAAGGACTGAACCTGTGTCTCTCAGAGTCTCCTGCGTTGGCAGGAGGTTCTTTACCCACTAACACAACCTGGGAAGCCCTTTTCCTACCATGCACAAAGATGCACAATGGGTAGCTATGGCCTTGGCCCATGTAACAAAGAAGAAAGTAGCCATCCAAAATCTAACTGACATAGGGAAGAAGGAACTAAACCTTTACTTAGTACCTACTCCGTATTAGAAGTGTAATATAAAAGCTTTATATGTATATTATTTCCTTTACTGTCTTCCTCTCTATAATAAGGGCACTGTTACTCCCAATTACACAGATGAGAAAAACAGCAAATTTAAGTAAACTGCCAAATAGGAGACAGAAAAAAAAATGTACACTCAGGTTTATCTTCTGTGAAAAAGGTGGAAATGTGTTAAATAACATGTACCAGCCCTAAGAAAGGTGCTTTGGGGTTTTATAAGTTGCTCCCTTCCCGTTATTCTCAAGGTAGAACAAACATTCACGCTAAGGGGTGGCTTCCCATCCAATCACAAAAGGAAGAGGGAAACTTCAACTCTAAGGTCTCGGACACAAGAAAGCCAGTAGAATAAAGCATGAGCATGTCCAAATGAACCAAACTAGGCATTTGAGACACTCACTTCAGAAATGAAACCTGGAAAACTGCTGGCTTTCACTCACCAAGTCCCTTGTGTATTCATGATTAAACAAGGGTTTGGTATAGCAGGCTATTTGAAATTAAGTTTCTCTCATGAACGAGGATAGAAAGTAACCATCACCCATGCTCCAGTTTCCTTAAAAGAATAATCACTATCTCCCACGGAAAGTTTCACCAAAGCACTGCCTGGTGTGCCCTCACGACAGCGTTGCACTCACCCGAGGCCGAATTCATCATGTTCTGCTGCACCGGTGGGCTGGTCGGGGCGGTGACGTTCATCTGGGAGAGCATGGCCTTCCTGGGGTCCTGCCAGGTTGTTGTCTGATCTATGTGACTGAGACAAAAACATCCCCTGCGTTAGATAACACAGACAAGGCCCTACAAACAGCAGCCTCGCTTTGCAAAATAGGCTAGCTGTATGAACTAGCAGGCAGGATGCTGAGTGAGCTCCATAAAAGCAGTCTTACAACCTTGCTGCCTACACCCTTCCTCTGCCAACTTTCCTCATCCTTCCATCACTGAACTTTCTGCTCTGAGATTTTATAAGTGTAAAATCTGAAAGTTCTGTCTGAAATTTTAAGCGAAGGGAAATCATTTTCACCTAGTAGACAATTAGCTGCCATAATTTAAAGTTTAAATGTGATTTATAAATCATCTATAACAGTAGTCATACAAGCTAAACCCAAAATTCATTAGGCAATCACCCACTTTTTTCCTCCCAAAGCTATAAATGCTAATTAACCATATAATTTGAAGACCTAAAACCCTTTACATTGAACAAAGCACAAAAAGATTAAACATTCTTATTATAGTATAACCTTCAAAGCCAAAACAGAACTACAAACTAAGTTTTGATTGTCTCCTGTTGATTACTGAAGGACTTTTTCATTTGCTAAACAAAACAGGTAAACATTTTCTATGTACCATTAACTTACTACAAAATGTCTAATACATATGCATATGGATATCTTCATCTAAAAAACTGGGGATTAAAAATAGCTAAAATTACATGAATATGAAACTACAAGGCATCTTGCACAGTATTTGGCTTACGAGCATGCAAAAAAAAAAATATTCGTT
>SJYV01039384.1:732278-754202 GCA_006410875.1 Neotragus pygmaeus | reverse complement strand
TATTATGAATGGGATTTTTTTCTTAATTTTATTTTTAGATTTTTCATTACTAGGAAATAGAAAAATAAGTATGTTTTGTGTTGATCATGCATCCTGCAACTTTCTAGTAGTTGGTTCTCTCTCTCTCTCTTTTTTTTTTTTTTTAGGATCATGTAATGTGCAAATAATGTCTTTCTTCTCTCTTTCCAACCTATGTCTTTAATTTCACTTTCTTCCCTTTTCTTTTTTCCTCCCTCGTCCTCTCCCTCCCTGCTTCCCTCCTTGCCTACCTCCCTTCTTTTCTTTTAGTCACACTGCTGGTGTTTGAATCCTAACTTCACCATATACTAAGGGAGTCTGGGAAACATCTCTTGGAATCTCCACTTTTTTCCATATATGAATGATATTAATTAATATTAGCTGCTACTTTATACTGTTCTTATGCAAATAAATGGTTAAACATTTATAACATTTTAGAACAATGCATGACATTCTGTATATTCTCAATAAATATTACTTCTATTATCTGTGGTCAGTAAGAATCACTTTTCTGATTTCTTTTAAATATGCTTGGTCTCAACTCTTAAATTCTTCATGATAACCATCCCCACCACTTCTCTGATATTAGGCTTCAGACTTCAGCCAGTGCCAAAGTTTATTTGAAACTAAACCTTTTCTGTTACACCTCTTATATCAATAGTTCACTATCAGAGAAAGGCAGTATAAACTGGCAGTCAAATATTTCTAGTGCATACTAATATGAAAAACCCTTGTATCTTATGAATAAAATATATGAAGAAACCCTGAGAGGAAAAAAACCTGGAGTTTGCCTAGAACAATCAACAGACTTTGCCTCTTAGCCATAGCAATAAAAATAGCGTGAAAAACACAAGTGCACTGGATCAAATATAGGAAATAGACATTACATCACGGCATGATGTTAATAAATGGTTGCATATGCTTGCTTGGGACCAGCCATTTTAATTAGGAAAAGAATTCTGAAGCTATATCAAAATTTTGGCTTGACTTTTTCCCTATTTTTGCTTAATTTCATTTATGTTCATATCATCTAATTACAGTACATAATGTTTTATAAGTAATACAAGAATACAGCACTCTTTGCAGCTTTGGAAAATTATTAAACATGTTATTTTTATGTCCCAGCAATGTCACAATGGGTTTTAATTAATTGGGTATGCACCCTTGTTTTCTAAAAATTAAACATTAATATCCATGAAGTGAAATAATGATTTTCAAGTTTATAGGACAGCTTTGGCTCATAGTCTTGTTTTGAAGGAGAATAATTTGTTATCTGATAAATTTTGTAACATCTCACTCACTTGAGACAGTGATGAAATATATTGATAAACACTGTACACTCAATCCTACTGTGGAGCTTTACAAAGTTTGCTAGCAATTAAAATAAATTTCCTGAACAAAAAAATAGTATTGTTTAAAAAAAAATAAAGAAAGAATAGATTTTCTTGGTGGGATTTCTAGAAACAATGAAATGGTAGATGAGATTGTATTGAATGGCCAAATATGCTGCTACATCATGTGGCTAGTATATGACTTGACTATAAATAATACTTTACAAACTTAGTAACTGAATCTAGATTCTTGCTGTGACTCAGAATAAAAATTCAAACATAATTATTGAAGCTGACTAATAGAACTAATGATCATATAGCAAAATAACCTTAGCTAATGTAAACAAGTATGCATAGTTACCAAACGAAGATGGTTGCTAAAGCAATGTAGGTTATGTATTTACCATTCCTCCTGTTTATATAAAAGGGGAAAATTTGCACTCAGTAAAGAATCTGCCTGCAATGCAGGAGAGCCAGGTTCGATTCTGGGTCAGGAAGATCCCCTGGAGAAGGAAATGGAAACCCACTCCAGTATCCCTGCCTGGAAAATCCCATGGACGGAGGAGCCTGGCGGGCTACAGTCCATGGGGTTGCAAGGGTTGGACACGACTTAGCAACTAAACCACCACCTCCTTGGGAGGTGGGTAAGTAAAAGGAATCCATTTAGCTTCTCCCTACCTCCTTATTCATTTCTCTTCAAGAGAGAAATAATGATTTATCCGTTTGATAAATTTAAGAGAAGGTGTTAAGTGTGCTCAGCTAAGCCCAATCCACAGTCCTCTCTCAGCTGCCTGTTTGCAGATGTGACTAACTCCCCTTAGGTCTGTTGGATACGCAAACTGCAGAGCAGCACAATCTGCCAACCATATCTAAGAGTCCTATGTGGAACATATCTAGGCTTCCTAAACAAGTGTGGGGCCCCTTGTGGCTGAGACTGGCCTGGCCCGATAGGTACAGCATAGACATAAGAAAGTATAGCTCCTAAACTAAAATTGCTAATAATGTTTATGATAATTTTAGCAGAAGCCATGCCTTCTGATTCTTCTAATTTCCGTTTTATTGCATGCATGATTTTTTTGTCTTGAGTATATTCAAATTGTGTCTAACTTCTGATGCTTCTTGCATACACACAAATGGAACCAGGCCAGCCCTCACTGTTCAGGCATAAATCCACAATGTACAAGTGCTCTGGGAGCACACAGAAATGTATACGTAAATACACTTAAAAGAGACCAGGTGCTGAGAAAATGTGAGGCATTTATGTCATTGATACTTTGTTTTATAAAATCACTAAGGCCATTTTTCNAGTGTTCAGGCATAAATCCACAATGTACAAGTGCTCTGGGAGCACATAGAAATGTATACGTAAATACACTTAAAAGAGACCAGGTGCTGAGAAAATGTGAGGCATTTATGTCATTGATACTTTGTTTTATAAAATCACTAAGGCCATTTTTCATTCAAAATATCTGCTTAAATTTTGCTATTTTGAGTTTGTATCACAAGAGGATGCACTGGCAAAAAGCACCCACCTGGCCCGTGTTGAGGGTGTTGAAACTTTGCCACTTGGACTCCCAGCCAGGTTGCATGGAATCACTTCTTTCACTTGGACTCTCATTCCAGGGCCCTAATTTTCTGGCTCAGTTCAGGTTCAAAGATATGTCAGACAACAATATCTGGCAATTCCAGAACAGGAAAGGCCCCAAACCAAACTGAATTGAGAAGTCTCACAGAGTTTCAATGCCAGGACTTGCTGGAAAGGGAACTAGACAAAAAAACAAAAAACAAAACCCACCAAAGCCAGGAATCAGGAATGTATCCTTCACCTGAGGACAGCTTGGGACCTCCTCCTCTTCCTGCAACCTAACAAGAATAATTAATTCAGAAAGAAAAAGGACTGAATATTGATGCACATAAAACTATTCCAGTGATATGTTAAAGAAAATCATGTTTTTAAAATAAATGGATTGCATGAAATAGTTAAGAGAGCCTGAGCTAAGATATATTGAAATTCCCAGTGTACTTCATTTTAAGGCTAAAGTCTTGTACATTTCGTTTACATAATTCCTAGACTATATGTTTCCTCATAGACATCTCTGGATGCCTTTGGATTGAAACACTATCTGGCTACATGATGCTAAGTAATGCCATGTGGAAAATAACCTACTGCACCTTCCTCTAGCACAGAAGACAGACAGAGCCACCTACAACCCTGACTCAGTGACTGCACTGTCAGATACTGAGGAGGAAGGCAGGGAGCCAACTCCAGCCTCGCCCAGGTGGGTGAGAGCGTTGAAGTCTGGTGGGGTATGCCCCTTCCTTCACTTCTGTCTCTATTATTTTTGTTTACTAGATGCAGAGCCTATCTGTCCACATTTGCAGCAGTAGGAAACAAACTGCTCTAAAACATGCCACACACACAATGGGCTTGAGGAACACACCATGCATTGATAGAGTCTTTTCTTATAAACTTGCTCCAGTACAAAGCATGTACCCTGTTAAAATATCCCTTACAGTGCCTGGTAGCAAGTGAGTAAATGCGGGTGTACAAGACCTGCTCACCAATGTTGGTGGCCCTCCGGTTTCAGAGGGCAGTACCTTAAGGGGGCCGCTGGTTAGCAGGATAGGAGAGAAAATGGATCACTACCTGGAACACTCATCAGACCCCACATTGCAGACTTTTCTATTGCCCTTAAATCACACGCCACCTATGAGGCTCATAGCTGTTATGAAATTTCCATGCTCCGCGAAGTTCCACACACGGACACCACATAGGCACATCTCATGTGACCTTGTATCTTAATGCTTGTGCCATTGCTATTACAACCATCTCTCCTGCTCAAATATATTTGAGAACCAATTCCTCATTGTGGGTTACCTGCTACTTCATCTTCCTCATGTGACTCATGTGACTGAGGTCTTCCAAAAAGTGAAGACATCATCCCACTTGTATGTAGCTCCATGAGAACAGGGATCTTTGTTGTTCACTGATGTAACCCAAGCACATGACTTGTTGTTCAGTCGCCCGGTGGTGTCTGACTTTGTGACCCCAGGGACTGCAGTACACCAGGCTTCCCTGTCCTTCACCATCTCCTGGAGCTTGCTCAAACTCCTGTCCATCGAGTCAGTGATGCCATCCAACCATCTATCCTCTGTCATGCCCTTCTGACTTCAATCTTTCCCAGCATCAGGGGAAAGATTGACTTTTCTAATAATTTACTATAGGTATTTAATAAATATTTGTTAACTTGTATTGACTCGTTCACCGCATGTATTTTTATTCTCATGACTATCTTTTTTCAATATGAAATTTCTGCAATGAAGTTTTAATCTATCCATCTCTACCTAGTTCATTCTCTGCTTTCCACTCTGGCAATATCTAACATATTACCACATGGTGAAGTCCCATTCAAACTCAGGTTCACTGATTCATGTTTTTTCTGTTAAAGATGCTGGCCCAGATGGCTCTAACTGCTGTATCTAAAGGGACCCAGCATAATAATTTTTCACAAATATTTTTCAATAACAATGTAGTTCTTAAAACAAGATAAATTTTTATAACTGAGGCAAACTTATCATTCATCTAGTTCAAAATCCTTTTGTAAATGAAGAACTCAGGGTTAGAGAGCCTGGACTGTAGCCATCAGGCTCCGCTGTTCATGGGATTATCTCAGCAAGAATACAGGAGTGGGTTGTCATTTCCTTCTCCGTTTTCCTGACCCAGGGATCAAACTCTCATCTCCTGTAGTTTCTGTGTTGGCACGTGGATTCTTTACTGCTAAGCCACCAGGGAAGCTCTTAAAATTTACTGAAGGTCTTATCCAGTTCCTACCCAATAAATAATTGTTGCATATTGATTCTAGAAATAAAGAACCACCTCATCTTTTTATATTTTGTAAATTCCAAAACATTTATGGAAACTTATACTAATATGGTGTTGTTGTTCAGTCGCTAAGTAACATGCAACTCTCTGTGACCTCCATGGACTGCAGCACACCAGACTTCCCTGTCCTTCACGTCTCCCAGAGTGTGCTCAACTCATATCCACTGAGTTGGGGATACCATCCAACCATCTCATGCTCCGTCACCCCCTTCTCTTCCTACTCTCAGTCTTTCCCAGCATCTGAGTCTTTTCCAAAGAATCAGCTCTTTGCATCAGGTGGCCAAAGAATTGGAGCTGCAGCATCAGTCCTTCCAATGAATGTGCAGAGTTGATTTCCTTAGGGATTGACTGGTTTGATTTCCTTAAGGATTGACTTATTTGATTTCCTTGCAGTCCAAGGAACTCTCAAGTGTCTTCTCCAGCACCACAGCTCAAAAACGTCAATTCTTCAGCACTCAACCTTCATTATGATCCAACACTCGTATCCATATATGACTACTGGAAAAACCCTAGCTTTGATTAGATGGACTTTTGTTGGCAAAGTGATGTCTCTGCTTTTTCATACACCATCTAGGTTTGTCGTAGCTTTTCTTCCAAGGAGCAAGCGTCTTTTAATTTCATNTGTCTGACTTTGTGACCCCAGGGACTGCAGTACACCAGGCTTCCCTGTCCTTCACCATCTCCTGGAGCTTGCTCAAACTCCTGTCCATCGAGTCAGTGATGCCATCCAACCATCTATCCTCTGTCATGCCCTTCTGACTTCAATCTTTCCCAGCATCAGGGGAAAGATTGACTTTTCTAATAATTTACTATAGGTATTTAATAAATATTTGTTAACTTGTATTGACTCGTTCACCGCATGTATTTTTATTCTCATGACTATCTTTTTTCAATATGAAATTTCTGCAATGAAGTTTTAATCTATCCATCTCTACCTAGTTCATTCTCTGCTTTCCACTCTGGCAATATCTAACATATTACCACATGGTGAAGTCCCATTCAAACTCAGGTTCACTGATTCATGTTTTTTCTGTTAAAGATGCTGGCCCAGATGGCTCTAACTGCTGTATCTAAAGGGACCCAGCATAATAATTTTTCACAAATATTTTTCAATAACAATGTAGTTCTTAAAACAAGATAAATTTTTATAACTGAGGCAAACTTATCATTCATCTAGTTCAAAATCCTTTTGTAAATGAAGAACTCAGGGTTAGAGAGCCTGGACTGTAGCCATCAGGCTCCGCTGTTCATGGGATTATCTCAGCAAGAATACAGGAGTGGGTTGTCATTTCCTTCTCCGTTTTCCTGACCCAGGGATCAAACTCTCATCTCCTGTAGTTTCTGTGTTGGCACGTGGATTCTTTACTGCTAAGCCACCAGGGAAGCTCTTAAAATTTACTGAAGGTCTTATCCAGTTCCTACCCAATAAATAATTGTTGCATATTGATTCTAGAAATAAAGAACCACCTCATCTTTTTATATTTTGTAAATTCCAAAACATTTATGGAAACTTATACTAATATGGTGTTGTTGTTCAGTCGCTAAGTAACATGCAACTCTCTGTGACCTCCATGGACTGCAGCACACCAGACTTCCCTGTCCTTCACGTCTCCCAGAGTGTGCTCAACTCATATCCACTGAGTTGGGGATACCATCCAACCATCTCATGCTCCGTCACCCCCTTCTCTTCCTACTCTCAGTCTTTCCCAGCATCTGAGTCTTTTCCAAAGAATCAGCTCTTTGCATCAGGTGGCCAAAGAATTGGAGCTGCAGCATCAGTCCTTCCAATGAATGTGCAGAGTTGATTTCCTTAGGGATTGACTGGTTTGATTTCCTTAAGGATTGACTTATTTGATTTCCTTGCAGTCCAAGGAACTCTCAAGTGTCTTCTCCAGCACCACAGCTCAAAAACGTCAATTCTTCAGCACTCAACCTTCATTATGATCCAACACTCGTATCCATATATGACTACTGGAAAAACCCTAGCTTTGATTAGATGGACTTTTGTTGGCAAAGTGATGTCTCTGCTTTTTCATACACCATCTAGGTTTGTCGTAGCTTTTCTTCCAAGGAGCAAGCGTCTTTTAATTTCATGGCTGCAGTCACTATCTGTAGGAATTTTGGAGCCCAAGAAAATAAAATCTGTCCCTGTTTCCATTGTTTCCCATCTATTTGCCATGAAGTGATGGGACTGGATGCCATGATCTTTGGATTTGGAATGTTGAGTTTTAAGCCAACTTTTTCACTCTCCTCCTTCACCCTCATCAAGAAGCTTTTTAGTTCCTCTTTGCTTTCTGCCATTCGAGTGCTAGCATCTGCATATCTGATATTGTTGATATTTCTCCCAGAAATTTTGACTCCAGCTTGTGCTTCATCCAGCCTGGCATTTCACATGATGAACTTTACATAGAAGTTAAAGAAGCAAGGTGACAGTAGACAGCCTTGATGTACTTCTTTCCCAATTTAGAACCAGTCCATTGTTCCATATCCATGTTGCTTGTTGACATGCATACAGATTTCTCAGGAGGCAAGTAAAGAGGTCTGGTATTTCCATCTCTTTAAGAATTTCCCACAGTTTGTTGTGATCCACACATTCAAAGACTTTAACTTAGTCAGTAAAGCAGTAGTAGATGTTTTTCTGGGTATCATTTACTTTCTCTGTGATCCAACAGATGCTGGCAATTTGATCTCTGTTTCTTCTGCCTTTTCAAAATCCAATTTGTACATCTGGAAGTTCTTGGTTCACATACTGCTGAAGCTTAGCTTGAAATCAATATGAGATCTCTATATAATTTATTCTAGGAATGTTCCAAGAAAAGAGAAATTTATATTATCTGCCTGTTATGTGTTATAAGGACTTCCCTGGTGGCTCAGACAGTAAAGCATCTGTCTATAATGCGGGAGACCTGGGTTTGAGCCTTGGGTTGGGAAGATCCCCTGGAGAAAGAAATGGCAATCCATTCCAGTACTATTGCCTGGAAAACCCCATGGACAGAAGAGCCTGGTAGGCTACAGTCTATGGGGTCGCAAAGAGTCAGACACGACTGAGAGGCTTCATTTTCACTTTCATGTGTTATAAGACTATAGTAGTTGAGTATAGGAAAATTCAGCAAAAAACCTCTCAACTCTTGGCATTCTAGCTCTGGCTTCCATGGGATTTAGGCTGTTTCTCTTCCACTGGGAGACAAATGGTTATTAAATTTCTGCAATTAAGTGTAACATGAGGATTTAAACGGACTCAAATTTTCAAAATTGTAGCTTAATTTTTTAGCTTAGTAAGAATTTGGATCAATTAAACAGCAGCACATTTAGCTAGCAGCAGGAATAAGTGAAAAATGTTGAAGACAATTACATATATATTTAAAAATAGTATCTGTGAACTAAATTTTATGTCACATTCTTAAAGAATATAAAGATGAAGAAATAAAACTCCCTGCTTCAGGAAATTTAGAATTTATTAGCACAGATAAAGAACACTCATAATGATAATAGAAAATTAAAAGATATTCCTTTTTCTAGTAGTCATGTACAGATTTCGGAGTTGGATCGTAAAGAAGTCTGAACATCGAAGAACTGATGCTTTCAAATTGTGTTGCTGCAGAAGATTCTTGAGAATCCCTTGGACTGCAAGGAGGTCAAACCAGTCAATCCTAAAGTAAATCAACTCTGAATATTCATTAGAAGGACTGATGCTGAAGTTTCAATTCTCTGGTCAACTCATGTGAAGAGCCAATTCATTGGAAAAGACCCAAATGCTGGGAAAGACTGAAGGCAAAAAGAGAAGGGGGTGGCAGAGGGTGGCAGAAGGTAAGATGCTTAGGTAGCATCACCAAATCAATAGACATGAATTTGACCAAACTTCAGAGATGACGGAGGACATAGGAACCTGGTGTGCTGCAGTTCATGGGGTCACAAAAAGTGGGACACCACTTTAGCGACTATACAGCAACAACAACAAATACCTGGAGTGGGCCTAATTTTATGGTGAACTAAGAATAGTGTGGGGATATGGCAGGTCTGGATAGCACAGAAGCTAGGAGAGGAGAGTGAGGAGCAGAAACCTCGTTCATCACAGAGGCATGTCCCAGAGGCTACTCACATCACTTCTGCTCACATTCTATTGGTAAGAACTAAGTCATATGGTCACTACAAGTAACACTGGAAAATACAGTCTTTAGCTGGCAGCCTATGGGCATGGCTAAAACTCAAGGAGTGAAATTTTAAGTTGAATTTTAACTAATGTTTTTCCTCTATCTATTGAAATGTTTATATAAATTGTTCTTTTAATATGTCTTTGCAATGAGTTTTATTAACAGATATGCTAGTTTAAGCAATTTTGCATACCTGAAATAAACCCAGTGTGCTAACAACAATATCTCTTATATACATTTCTGGATTTGGTTTGCTAATTATTTTAGAATTTTGCATCCATGCATCCATGTTTTTGATCAGTTAGATATACTTTTTACTTATTGATTGCTGCAGTAGACTTATTTTTAACCTCTGGACTACTTCTGTTTTGCTTTAATATTCACCAGATTGTCCACTTCCCCTATGGTTATTCACTTAGAAACTCTGCATATATTAGAGAGGTGAGAGTGCTTTCCTAAATATGATTTGGATTGATGAGCATGGATATCTGATCTAGAAAGCGATCTCACCAGAGCTCAGGGGACTACATGGGATGCACCATAGTGTCTGACAAAAAATAAATAAATAAATGTCTCAGTCCACAAAAGAATAGAAGGAAAATTAATGAAATTGCCCATTTGAGACCCTTGAGTTCTCAGGGTTGGCAAATCCCACAGACCAACTGCCTCTTTTACCTTCTTACAATTTTTGCCCATTGAGAAATAGCCTTGCTTCCCGTGACTCAGCCATGCATTAAATGGGTGGTGTTTTTTCTTCATCATCTTGTTCAAATATGTTCCACATAGTTTTCATATGTGCTATATCAGGAGGGGGTTTTCTTTATATTTATTTCACTCTAATGCCAGAAGAAGTTTTCCTTTAATTCTTCAACTGCCTCAGATTTATTTTCATGGCAAACCTAATTTTGCTGCCACGTCTATAAACATGAACCTGTCCTCATCTCTCTCAGCCTCCCCTGTCACTGTTGACCACACACTTGCAGCTTGAAACTCGCTCCTCCCTTAACTTCCATGATATCACACTCTATGGCATTTCCTCTTTATCATTTGCTTGATCTTTATCACTCTTGATCTCTTTGCTGTCTCCTGTTTCTCAACCTCCCTGCTAAATTTTGAAATGCTCCTTGGTTGGTTCCTGAGATTTCTTCTTGCTGTACATTCTTGCCATAGGTGATCTCCTCCATTTTGCCACTAAATGTCATTTAAATTTAAACCATTTGAGCTCTGTCTCCATTTTAATTTGTCCATGGAATTTTGACTGTTGGATCCCAATTAAATGTAGCCTCAAATGTGGCTTTCTCCAGCCTCTCCCTTCTCAATTAATTATGTACCTAACTGCTGAAATGAAAGTATATGAATAATTTTTCCCATGTTTTTCTAATCTCTCATCTCTAATTATTCAGCAATTCCTGTTTTTCTACCGCTAAAACATATCTTAAAATGACTACTTGCATCTACATATTTTGCCCACACTTTTCCAAAATATCTTGTACTGTTTTTTTTTTTGCATGTTTCTCTTTTTTAAATTGAAATATAGTTGGTTTACAATGTTGTGTTAGTTTCATGTGTGTTCTTTTCCCTTATAGGTGATTACAAAGTGCTGAGTATAGTTCCTTGTGCTATCTAGTAGGTACTTGAATATTTTAATCCCAGACTCCAGTTTATCCCTACCTACGTCTTTCCCTTTTGGTAACCATAAGTTTGTTTTTACATCTGTGGATCTATTTCTGTTTTGTATATAAGTTCATTTGTATCATTGCTTTTTAGATTCCACATATAAATAATATCATATGGTATTTACCTTTGTCTGACTTAACTGTACTCAGTTTCTTCGGGTCCATCCATGTAGCTGCAAATGGCATCATTTTATTCTTTTTTATGCTGAGTACTATTCCATTAATGTTATTATTATACTGTTATACCGTTGATGGACACAGTTTTCTTCCATGTCTTGGCTGTTGTAAACAGTGCTCCTATGAACACTGGAAGTGAAAGTTGCTCAGTCATATCTGCCTCTTTGTGACCGCATGGAACTGCAGCCCACCAGGCTCCTCTGTGCATGGAAATCTCTAGGCAAGTATACCAGAGTGGGTAACCATTCCTTTTTCCAGGGGATCTTCTCAACCCAGGGATTGAACCCAGGTCTCCTTCATTGCAGGCGGATTCTTTACCATCTGTGCCACCAGGAAATCTTTTCAATTTATGATTTTCTCTGGACCTGTACTGTTAAAATGCCCTCCTGTATACTCTCTCAGTTTTCTTCTCTGCATAATCAATTTCTCATGGAGTAAAGTGGATGACCCTTTGAAAAGTTAACTCACATTAAATCAACTGCCCTGCTTAAAGTCCTTCCAAGATTTTTGTTAGTCCTTACAATAAAATCCAACACTTTAGCTTAGTAAAGAAGGCCCTTATATCCTGCAACATCTTCTTGATCCACCTCAGTTATATTTGGATCTTCCATGCGAAAATTTTTACTACACAGAGCTTTTGACTTGCTGTTTTCGCCTTCCCTCTCTTCTCATTCTTTGAATGATTGGTTCCTTTTTATTATTCAAGTATCCACTAAATATCATCTCAAATAACTTGATCCTGGCCATCTTAGTTTAGTAAACTTCTACAGTTAAAATCTATCGTGCCATGCTTTTCACTTAATTCAAAGTGTTTATCAAACCTGTAATGCTCTTGTTTATGTACATGTTTATTGAGTGTCTGCACCCTGTAGAGTACATCTCTTCAGACAAAGACTACTAATGCTTTGCTCACCCATAAGCTCCCAGGGCATTGCTCTGGGCCTGGCAGCTCCTGTACCCAACAAATATTTATTGAGTGGGTGAGTACGTTACAAAGCAGTATTAGATGATTGTGAGCTGTTGGAATGAACAGCTTCGTGTAATTAACATTTGTGATTGGCAGTATGGTCATAATTTTCATTGATTTATTCTGAGTTTATAGATAAACCTGTTTATTCATATTCAGCCAAGCAGTTTATAATATGATAATGGCTTCTAACAAATAACATATAGTAAATACTAAGAAACAACCTAAAGATCCATCCAGTTAATGATTATTTAAATAATTTATAGAATATCTACAATGCTTAATATTTTGCTTCCTTTAAAATGTTAATGTAACTCTATAGTCACTGAATGAAAAGATAATCATTATTTGTTACAACATGAACACACAAGTCTTCCTAGGTTGCACAGTAGTAAAGAATTCACCTGCCAATGTAGGAGATGCAGGAGACAGGGGTTCTATCCCTGGGTCAGGAAAAAACCCTGGAGTAGTAAATGGCAACCCACTCTATTATTCTTGCCTGGAAAATCCTGTGGACAGAGGAGCCTGACAGACTACAATCCATTGGGTCACAAAGAGCCAGACATGACTGAGTGTCCACACACATGAACGCATGAGACTGTGAAAGAGCATTTATAATATGATCTTATTTTCAGTAAACATGTGAGAACATAATCTGGAAAATATATGCAAAATGCTAACAGTAGTTAAAAATTGAGGTAGAGGGAATATAAGTAATTTTCACTGCTTTTTCTCCCTGCCTTTCTGATGTCAGAAGTGTTCTCAAACTAAATATATCCTAGATAAGTGTTCTGTAATTAGAAAAATAGCCTGTAAGGTCAGTTTTACTTTGAGAGAAAAAGATAATGTAGTTGTTCGATGTTAACTTCTATTATTTTCAACAATTTTTTTCCTCTGAATCTTTAGCAGATAAAAGCCCCTATACATAATTTAAAAGGAAAATAAAATGAAAGAATTTCATTAAAAATTTAAAAATACCCAAGATTTCCCAGTTTTCTTTTATTTTGTTTATATTATATACTCATTCCACATTCCATCACTCCTTTTCCCCACAAATCCTAGTGTCTCTGTCACTTTTAAGTTAATAAGTTTGGGGTAAGAAAATAAAGCTTTTATTTATGTTTTTTCATTAAGTTTGAATGAACTATGGAGCTGGGTTTGTATTTTCTGTGGTTATGAAATTTATATTCTTGGCAGCAGCCACCAAGGATCCAGACTGAAAAAAAATGAGTGTGAAGGTTAGGCATGGAAGCAGAAACACCTAAGTGGAATACCTCTTCCCTCCTTCCTTTCAATCTGCCAGAAGTCATGATTGAAGGGGACCAACCAACACCCAAAAAGGCTAGCCTTCATCCATTTCATAAGGACCAGTGGGAATTTTGTTTGTGTGTGATGACCAGGGTACTAGAACCTTCATTCTTCACATCCCTTCACATCCTTCATATTCACACATTTGCCCATGTATTTGGATAAGTAGGAAGTATTTCAGCAAAAATAGTCTTACAGCAATTCCAAATGTAGTTTTTTAAAAAAAGCAAGTGTTGATTCTGGTTTTTCTTTGTTTTTATAATATCACAAATCAGAAAAATTTTCTTAGTATGAGGAACATTGCATTCTCAGGGGAATTAAGGATTAAAATTAATACCTCAACAACATAATTGAGGCTCCATAGGTGAATTTCAAATTGATGTGGAAAATATTGCCGTCACTGTACAGCAAAGTGATGGAGAATGGTAAATAGCACTCCGTCTAAGTTTCTGTTGTCCAAATGTTATTGCTTTTTAAACAGATGAAACTCACTCCTCCCGAATGTTATGGTTATTTGTCTCCTAATCAGAATTGTGTGTCCCTGATGTGACATACTTTCTGTGACAACATTGTCATTCCTGACTTTCAATGTAAAGTTGAAAAGGAAACTGTTTCTCTGTTTCTTTTTCTTTCTCCTGCCCTTTACAAGGTTCTCACAGTTGCCTGACTGAATTTCCTACAACTGTTAATTATCTCATAAGAGAAGCCTGTCCAACTTGCGAATAAAAAGGGTACCTCTAACAACAGAGCAATTCTAAATACTGGGCGGAAGGTAAATATATGTCTATTTGTGATCGATTTCTTGAGCTTATTTTGGAAGTATTACTAGACAAGACAGAAGAATACCATCATTTCCCATTTCCCATACAGGAGATTTAGTTAGTGCATACACTGGGGAGCTGTTTCAAGGCAGAGAAATGGTGGCCACTCATTCCAGGACCAGGCATCACTGGTGGTCCAGCAGTGAAGAACCCGGCTGCCAATGCAGGAGACGCAAGTTTATTCCCTGGGTCGGGAAGATCCCCTGGAGATAGAATGGCAACCCACTCCAGTGTTCTTGCCTGGGAAATCCCATGGACAGAGGAGCCTGGCAGGCTACAGTCCATGGGGTCGTAAAAGAGTTGGACACAACTTAGCAGCTGAACAACCACAAAACACTAAGATATTTGTGAGCCAGTCTAAAATGCCCAATGTAAGGTTAGCAAATTTAATGAAGTGAGTAATCCCACAGACTAGGAGTGACAAGGATCCTTGNGTAAAAGAGTTGGACACAACTTAGCAGCTGAACAACCACAAAACACTAAGATATTTGTGAGCCAGTCTAAAATGCCCAATGTAAGGTTAGCAAATTTAATGAAGTGAGTAATCCCACAGACTAGGAGTGACAAGGATCCTTGCAGTCTTTGGTGACGTGCACAGATCACTTTCCTGTTTGGGAAGAATTTTACTGAAGAGTGATTCTATAAATTGCAATATGAAAGCAGAGGAATGATGCTACGCTTGCATACCACTCAGACTTTGCATTCTTCCTCATTCTCTAGTGGGGCCACCAGGCCCCCACATTGACACTTCTTTTTCCTTTAGGCTCCAGAAAACAAAAACAAAAACAAAAAACAACAACTGTGATTTTGGTTGGGAAATCAAAAGAGTCTGCAGAGCCTATCTCAATACCATAGAGGCAAACACCCTTCCTTTTCAGTCTGTCCCTGATAACAAAGCTTCTACTGTGTTCCAAAGAAAGACTTTCTCCTCCCCCCAGGATGAACCTGATTTCCTGTTTCATTCATGGAGCCAGAGGCCGTTTGGTGCCATGCCCTACTGTCCAGCACTTCACTTCCTCCTCGGCGGTGGCCTACCCTGCTAGGGCGTTTGCCTGTCCATTCTTGGCACTGGATAAAAGCACTGTCACATCGCTATTACCCAGGGACCCGCCTCAGCCAGCCCTTAAGCTTTCTGCCCACCTCCTATCTACCCAAGATTCTGAACGTAGTTACTCTTCTCACCCAAGTACCTCTCAGGATGAAAACAGTTATCTGATGCTAGCCCTCAAAGCTGAATGGTGTCGTGGCTCTTACGGCTGTTGGCTGCATTCTCTAGCTATGGTGTTACGTTTTTTAAGCAGACTTTTCTCCAAATACCAAGCAGTTAGGTGTTTCTTTTGGCAAGGGATGGGCAGGTGCAGAGTAACAGATTCGAGGTCTTGGACTCTTGTCAGTTAAGACATGAAACCTATCGGTGACACTTGAGGTGGAAGATTGGCAAGAATGCAGCTGTCTTGGGAAACTGGTCATTAATAATCCTGGGATAAGTATCAGGGAGATTCTGAGAGCAGGAACAGATGCACAGAAAAGAAGATATTCAAAGCCCTGGAGGGTGGTTTGGCATTCCTCTTACCACAACCTTCATGAATAGGTCTGTGTATTGGCAGTTCTAAAAACAACTCATAAAGGATATGAAAGAGTAGGAGAGGGAAATTCTAAAGTCATATAAAGTTTATATTTTAAGTAACTAAGTAAAAATGAGTAATAAGTGAAACAATAAAATTCAAGTTAACAAGATAATTAAAGCCATTAAGTATCAAGCATTAAAGACTGAATGTTTTAAATGCTACNAGAGTTGACTCATTGGAAAAGACCCTGATGCTGGCAGGGATTGGGGGCAGGAGGAGAAGGGGACAACAGAGGATGAAATGGCTGGATGGCATCACTGACTCGATGGATGTGAGTCTGAGTGAACTCCAGGAGATGGTGATGGACAGGGAGGCCTGACGTGCTGTGATTCTTGGGGTCAAAAAGAAGCGGACATGACTGAGCGACTGAACTGAACTTATCTGAACTGAATGATGTCATTCACAGAAGTATTTTTTTTACTTTTAATTTCATATTGGGGTATAACCATTTAACAATGCCGTGATAGTTTCAGGTGAATGGCAAAGGGCCTCAGCCCTACATATACAAGTATCCATTCTCTCATAGACTCTTTTGAGCAGAACAGAAATTGTTAATTTTAGTAAAGTCCAAGAGATCATTTTTCCTTGCAAGTATAGTGCTTTTCCTGGAGTAGGAAATGGCATCCCAATCCAATATTCTTGCTTGGTAAATTCCATGTACAGAGGAGACTGGTGGGTTGCAGTCCATGGGATCACAAAGTTTCAGACACGACTGAGCAACTGAGCACATAGAGCTTTGGGTATTGATTCTAAAACCTTATCAGCAAACCTAAGGTCAGGGTCATGTAGATTTTCTCCTATGTTTCTTCTAGAAGATTTATAGATTTAATTTTTGTGAAAGGCACAAGGTCTCTGTCCACTTTCATTTTTTTGCAGATGAACATTTAGTTATTCCAGAACCATTTGTGGGAAAGGCTATCATTTTTCCATCCTGTTGCCTTTGTTGTTGTTCAGTTTCAGTTGTTTCCAACTCTGCAACTCCATGGACAACAGCATGCCAGGCTTCCTTGTCCTTCACTTTCTCCCGGAGTCTACTCAAGCTCATGTCCGTTGAGTCAGTGATGCCACCCAACCATCTCATCCTCTGTCACCCCCTTCTCCTCATGCTTTCAATCTTCCCAAGCATCAGGATCTTTTCCAGTGAGTTGGCGCTTTGCATCAAGTGGCCAAAGTATTGGAGTTTCAGCGTCAGTATCAGTCCTTCTAATGAATATTTAGGGTTGATTTCCTTCAGGATTGACTGGTTTGATCTTATAATCCAAGGGACTCTGAAGTGTCTTCTCTAACACTGCAGTTCAAAAGCATTAATCCTTCGGTGCTTAGCTTTCTTTATGGTTCAACTCTCACATGCATGGAAAAAGCATAACACTGACTATACAGACCTTTGTTGGCAAAGTGATGTCTCTGCTTTTGAATATGCTGTCTAGGTTTGTCATAGCATTTCTTGCAAGGAGCAAGGGTCATTTAATTTCATAGCTACAGTCACCGTCCACAGTGATTTTGGAGCCCAGGAAGATAAAATCTGCCTCTGTTTCTGCTTTTCCTCCATCTGTTTGCCATTGCCTTTGCTGCTTGTCAAAGATCAGTTGATGGTATTTATGTGAGTCTATTTCTAGGGTCTCTCCTCTGTTCCATCGGTCTACATCACTACTGTTTTATCAATACTACTGTAGTAATTACTCTAAGTTTATAATAAGCCTTATAATCTAGTAGTGTGAATCTTCCAGCTTTATGATTTTTTTCCAGGGCCACATTAGCCATTATATGAGGTGGCTTTTTTTTCAGCTTTTTGTATAAGCTTTAAAATCAGTCTGTTTGGTATGAAGACTCCTTAAAAAGCTGGAAATAAAACCACCATATGACAGCAATCTGTAGGTTTATTCTAAACTCCTGGGCATACTCCATGAGGAAATAAAAACTGATAAAGACACATGTACCCCAACGTTCATTGCAGCTCTATTTACAATAACTAGAATATGGAAGCAACCTAGATATTCATTGACAGATGAATGGATAAAGAAGTTGTGGTACATATATATGACAGAATACTACTCAGCCATAAAAAGGTATGCATTTGAACCTATTCTAATGAGGTGGATGAAACTAGAGCCTATTATACAGAGTGAAGTAAGTCAGAAAGAGAAATATAAATATTGTATACAGACATATATATGGATGGCACTGATGAATTTTTTTTCAGGGCAGCACTGGAGAAACAGGCATAGAGAACAGAGCTGTGGACATGGTGGGAGGAGAGGAGGGAGAAGGGGAGAGGTATGGAGCCAGTAACAGAAATTTACAATGATGTATGCAAAATAGATAGCTAATGGGGATCTGCTATATGACTCAGGGAACTCAAACAGGGNCAGGCCATAGAGAACAGAGCTGTGGACATGGTGGGAGGAGAGGAGGGAGAAGGGGAGAGGTATGGAGCCAGTAACAGAAAGTTACAATGATGTATGCAAAATAGATAGCTAATGGGGATCTGCTATATGACTCAGGGAACTCAAACAGGGGTTCTGAGACAGGCTCAAGGGTGGAATGGGAAGGGAGATGAGAGGCAGGTCAAGGAGGGAAAGGACATGGGTGTACCTATGGCCGATTCTTGTTAGCATCTGACAGAAAACCACAAAATTCTGTAAAGCAATTATCCTTCAATTAAAATTTTTTTGAAAAATAAGTCTGTTGATAGCTACAGTTTTCTGGGATTTGCAGTGAGATTTTCTTGAGTCTGTATACAAAATTAGAATTAACATTTTAACACTATCTAGTCTACAACCCATGAACAAAAAATAGTTGTTTATTTGAATATGCTTTGATTCCTTTCATCAGAGTTTTATAATTTTCTGCATATGTATACAGTGTAAATATTGTTATATTTATACCTATTTCCTGATTTTTGGTGTTATCATGAATGACATTTTATTTTAAAATTTAAATTTATTGCTTTATATAGAGAGGAGCAATTGATTTTTATAAATTTGCCTCATATTCTCAGACACTGCTGTAATTGCTTATTAGGTCCAGGTTGTCATGGCTGCTGGGGACTAGCGTGGGTTGGGGATGGGGAGTGATTGCTGATGGATATGGGATTGTATGTGTGTGCTCAGCTGACCAGGTGTGTCTGACTCTTTGTGACCCCATGGACTGCAGCCTGCTAGGCTCCTCTTTCCACAGGATTTCCCAGACAATAATACTCAAACAGGTTGCCATTTCCTACTCTAGGGGATCTTCCCGAGCTGGGGATTGAACCTGTGTCTCCCGCAGGGGAAGATGGATTCTTTATCACTGCACCAGCTGGGAAGCCCCAAGCATGGGATTAAGGTATGAGATTTCTTTTTACGGTGATGAAAATGTACTGGAATTAGAGAATGATGGTAATTCTCTTACTTTGTGGATATACTAAAAACAGTGAGTTGTATACTTTATGAGGGTGATTTTACAGTAGGTGAATTATGTCTCAATTTTTTAAAGTTATTGATGGATATTTAAAAATAAATACATATATAGAACACACCTTCAGCCAAAGTCATTATCTTTCTCTTGGTGAAAGATAAAAATTTTCATCCTAAAGACAGGAAGGGACTAGGATACTTTTCAGATCCTCAATATTTAACACTGTGTTGGGATTTTTAATGAGGGCAATTAGACTAAAGAGGTGATTAGTTATAAGAACTGGAAAGCACAGGAAGAAAAAAAATCTATAGTTGAAGATGAGAAATGTATATCTAAAATAATTTTTTAAACGTGTGTAAAGCTACCAGAAAACTAAGATAATTTAGTCAAGTAACAGGTTTTAAATTCTACTTACAAAAAGTCAATAACCTTCACAAATAGAAATATTCACCAGTTAGAAAATGTGATGAAAGAGAAAGTGAAGTGAAAGTGAAAGTCACTGTCGTGTCTGACTCTTTGGGACCCCTATAGTCCATGGAATTCTCCAGGCCAGAATACTAGCCTGGGTAGCCTTTCCCTTCTCCAGGGGGTCTTCCCAACCCAGGGACAGGGAATCTTCCCAATCCAGGAAATGAACCCAGGTTTCCCACATTGCAGGCAGATTCTTTACCAGCTGAGCCACATGGGAAGCCCAAGAATACTAGAGTGGGTAGCAATCCCTTTTCCAGGGGATCTTCCCAACTCAGAAATTGAACCAGGGTCTCCTGCACTGCAGACAAATTCTTTACTAAGTGAGCTCTCAGGAAAGAGAAAGGCTTCACTATTAAAAATAACACATTCATACCTAGTTTTAATCTTGATATATTTACAACTATATGTGAGGAAAAGCATAAAATCACTCCTGAAAGAAAAATCTATAGACTTAATGAAGGGAACACAATGTAGATAGCTATGAAAGGAAACATATCATGTTTTTAGTTAAGATTCAACACTAAAAACTTATAATTTTAACAATATTCCAGTAAAAACTTATTTTTGGAACCAGCCAAATAAATTATGAAATTTTTTAGAAGAATAAAAATGCAGGAAGGAAGAACAATTGCTAGGAAGGAGAAAGACTTTTAGACCTGTGATATATTATACATGTGTAGTACTGAAGCCTATATAATCAAAACCATGTAGTGCGATAATAATGCATGCATACTAATGGAAAAGGCTTCCCAGGTGGTGCTAGTGGTAAAGAGCCTGCCTGCCAATGCAGGAAACTTAAGAGAAAGGCATAGTTTCAATCTCTGGATCAGNGCCTATATAATCAAAACCATGTAGTGCGATAATAATGCATGCATACTAATGGAAAAGGCTTCCCAGGTGGTGCTAGTGGTAAAGAGCCTGCCTGCCAATGCAGGAAACTTAAGAGAAAGGCATAGTTTCAATCTCTGGATCAGGAAGACCTCCTGGAGGAGAGCACAGCAATCCACTCCAGCATTCTCACCAGGAGAATACTATGGACAGAGGAGCCTGGTGGGCTATGGTCTGTAAGATTGCAAATATTCAGACACAACTGAAGTGACTTACCATGCATGAACACTAATGGGAAATAATTTTTTTAATCCCCAAATAAGTCAAATTGAATATGCTAAGTGAGAAGCTGGATGGCATCACTCACTCAATGGACATGAGTTTGAACAACTCCAGGAGATGGTGAAGGACAGGGAAGCCTGGTGTGTTGCAGTCCAAGGGGTCCTAAAGATCTGGGAAGGACTGAGCAACTGAACAACAACAAAGTTAGAAAATATTAAAAAAAAAGAATATCTGCTCTCAATGGGAGGAAAATGGTGTTGGGATGGCTCGTAAGCCATATGGCAGAGGACCAATTTGAATCAGTTTCTGGCTCATATAAGTGAATAAAAGGAACATATACAAATTATAAAGAGATATATGTGTAAATTTCTTTATAAAGTATAACTAAGTAGGAAAAATATTCTAAGATCCAAAAGCTAGGAGCATTAAAGAAATCTATAAATCTGACTAGGTTAAAAACAGAAACTTTACAACAGAGAAATGTGACTCAGTTCAGTTCAGTTTAGTCACTTAGTCATGCCAGACTCTTTGCAACCCCATGAATCACAGCAACCCAGGCCTCCCTGTCCATCACCAACTCCTAGAGTTTGCTCAAACTCATGTCCATCGAGTCCGTGATGCCATCCAGCCATCTCATCCTCGGTCGTCCCCTTCTCCTCCTGCCCCTAATCCCTCCCAGCATCAGAGTCTTTTCCAATGAGTCAACTCTTCGCATGAGGTGGCCAACGTACTGGAATTTCAGCTTCAGTATCAGTCCTTCCAAAAAAATCCCAGGGTTGATCTCCTTCAGAATGGACTGGTTGGATCTCCTTGCAGTCCAAGGGACTCTCAAGAGTCTTCTCCAACACCACAGTTCAAAAGCATCAATTCTTCAGCGCTCAGTTTTCTTCATAGTCCAACTCTCACATCCACACAGGACTACTGAAAAAGCCATAGCTTTGACTAGACAGACTTTGTTGGCAAAGTAATGTCTCTGCTTTTGAATAT